>OX359280.1:40174054-40351554 GCA_947179155.2 Hedera helix
ATAGGCACACTTAAGTGTGCCAATCCACTGTCCCAATTGCACCCGGGTCCTTTGATTTATCTTATGCTACATCTTTTTCAAAATATAAGATCATGTGCTTGTGTGGTCTTCTAGTTTGAAATGGAGAAAGTATATAGTTCAATCCATTATACATGTTTTGATGTGCGTCTAGGGTGTTAAATGTTTAGCACATGAAGGAGGAGGTCATACTGGTACCTTGGTCATAAGTGTTTGTTTGCTTGTACTTGTGTAAAATTTAGAAAAATGAAAGAACTTGATGTATTTAATTTTGTGATTGTTGCTATTATTCTACTGAAGATAGGTTTGAATTTTGAATTTTATTTTTGTGATTGTTGTTGCTATAAATAACTAACTAAATATTCTACTGAAAAGGTTTGAATGTAGCGCAAACAAACACATTGCCACGTGATTCCACCCTAAGAAAACAAACACATATTGCAATTATCTTCATTTCCAATTGTTTAGGGTGGAATCAACCCTGCGAAGCACAACATAAAAAATGTTAGACTATTCGGCTATATTTTGTGATAACTTAGCTTGGCTCCTTAAAGACTCTAAATTATTGCTGAGCACAATTATATGCATGGCCCTGCTTTTGCATTAATGTATTTACTAGTCTAGCTTGAAATTTGTAATTGCATCAACTTTCACAATTATACGCATAGACCTTAATTCTTTCTCCTTTTGCATACATATATTATTGTTGAGCACAATTATATGGATATTTTGCTTTGTTTATTTATTTTTAGATCGTATTAGGGCTTGACTCATCTCCATTTTTTGTTCAGTTGTAAAGTTCTCTAGCTTGTTTAATATAATGGAATTTGTGCACTGTTATCTAATTATGTGGAGTTTAATTCCTTTTTAACTTTAGCTGGTTAGTATAGTTCTTACCAAAATTATGGACTTTTGAAGTTTAAACTAGATAAATTAGTATCCTTTTCAACTTGCACTCGCATATTCTTTATCTAGTGTACCAATTCGCCTATTTGCATGTTCAAATGGCTTGGATTAGTTGGGTAATTTCTTTCATATAAATTAATATCAGCTATTAAAGCAGAAATACATACAGATGACTGGTGGCCATATGCATTTAAAGTTGTCGCCAAGCATTCTTGTACAGGTCACTTCATTCTATTGCTCTGTGCTCACAGCTATCTCTGACATCCTCAACTTCCATGTTGTTGAGCATAGAAAGGCAAGGTGAGAGGAACAGACTGAACACAAGGGCCATGCTCTTTCATCAGGCAAGCTTAAATCTGAACTTCCTTGCTGTCTTATGTGAGCTCTTATCTAATTTATGGATGTTTTTCTTTGGCATTCTATGTTACTATATCTTTCTTTATTTTGCTTTATAATTCTTTGGCTTTGTTTTATGAGCTTTTTGTTTTTCTTTCTTTCATTTAATTGAATCCTAATTTAGCAAAATTCTATTTTAAGTTGGATTGTAACGATCATGATTGATTTTGTCTTTAAGCTGTAGTTTCAGGCTTTCTGTAAGACCCCGAATTTTATGAAATACAAAATTTAATTTTTCTTCATATATATTTTTTTTGAAACAGTAAGTGGTTAAATCGATAAAGTTAAAAGTTAAGGATGTTATGTGCAAATTTTATTTTGTCGGACAATATTCGCTTTGTCGGGGAATATTCGTTTGGTCGGGGAATATTCGTGTCGTACGACGGCGCCGAAATAACAAATTATTGGTGGACCCCACAACGGAATATTTGTCGGATATAGAAAACGACAGAAATAACCTTTTTAAATAAAAATAGTCAACGGAACTGTTAAAATACCGGTGATAAAAGAATAGTAGCATACGGTAGTTTTTGGTATTTTCTGTAGCACACGGTACTCTACAGTAACACACGGTATTGCATAGTGTCTCATATTATTGGTCTGATAATTGACACCGTAACTGTTACGCATCATTTCATCGATAATTGTCACTGCATAATATTTTATATTATCAATTCAATAATTGTTGTTACACAGTATTTTGCATTATTGATTTAATAATTGTCATTACACTGTATTTTATATCATTGAGTCAATAATTGTTGTTGCACTGTTTTTAAAATTATTGAACCTAATAATTGTCACAGTAACATATGCACAGTAATTCACATTATTGAATCAATAATTGTCATTACACAGTAACGTATGCTTTATTTTACATTATTGTTATCTCTATTATGATGTTATTTAAACAGTTGTATTTCATTAATTTATTGACTTGATATCTAAGAGCTAACTATACTGTATTTATAACAATTAGTCATAATAATTGAATTGATAAAGTTATTTGTTTATAATATAAAGTTAGGTGATTATTAGGTGATATGAAATGAATGGTGTAGATTAAAGTGTGAATTATTGTTGAATAATTGAATTGATTTGTTTATAATATAAAGTTAGGTGATTATTAGGTGATATGAAATGAATGGTGTAGATTAAAGTGTGAATTATTGTTGAATAATTAAATTGATTTGTTTATAATATAAAGTTAGGTGATTATTAGGTGATATGAAATGAATGGTGTAGATTAAAGATAATATAATATTTGAAATGGATGGTGTAGATTAAAAGGTGATCTTTAAATGAATGGTTTAGATTAAATGAATGATAAGATTTTTGGCTATAAATAGAAGCCTTAACTTAAGGATTTTTCATAAACTTCCTTACTTGTTCTTTCTTTCTCTCTCTAAATACTTCTTGTGAAAGTTCTCTCTAAGTGTGCTTAAGTCATCTTGAGTATTTGTGAAGATCTATAAGTATACGTGTACTGTTCAAGTTAATCAACCTCATTTAAATCAATATCCAGTCACGTGTAACGGTAAGGGATACCATCTTTTTCATCTTCCATTATTCAAACGTACTATGGTAAGGGATTATCATTATTTGATTCTCGATAATAATATTGTTTCTTCCTTACTCATAAGACGTGCCTTTTATTTCCATGTATTAAATTGTGGGAATAACCTTACGGAGCGGATTGCCGCCTGTTGGTGAATAACCTTTCGTATTCATTCATTATTAATCTCTGAGAATAACCTTACGGAGCGGATTGCCGCCTGTTTGGTGAATAACTCTTTGTACTCAAATTCTATTAAATTGTGGGAATAACCTTACGGAGCGGTTTGCCGCCTGTTGGTGAATAACCCTTTGTATTAATTTCCTTCACCTTTTGTTAATCAAACCTGCTACGGTAAGGGATATTATTTTCTTTCATACTCCTAAATCGAAATTTATTATGGAACTATTGCTTCTATAATTCCTGAAAATATTATATGTTCCATAATAGTTGAACTTCATTATTTCAACTGAACCTTCCTATTTACGTGAACCTTTCTATTGAATTGTAACCGTTATTCTGAACTGTGGATCTTGAATTTCACTCCACATCATGTTGACAATTTGGACATTATTTGAATCTGTACAAAGTAAACTTCCGATACTTATTGTTATCCTATTTCTTCTGTTCATCATTTATATCATTCTAATCATCCAAAAATCAAGCTGTTGTGAATATCTGTGGCCGGGGGCACAGATGTGATATATTTGTTGAACAGATGATAGGTTAAAGGCGATATAATAGGTTAAAGGCGATACATCTGTTCGGTGTCTTTTATGACACGTGGTGAATGTTCTCTTTGGCCCGTAGTGCAAAGATGAACTGTTGTTTGGTATGATTATGACCAAAGGCTGAATCTGGTATAATCATGACCGTTGGTGCTATATTGAATATCTTTGGCCCCGGGCCAAAGATGAACTGTTGATGTGCATGATTATGATCAGGAACTGTGAATTTGTATTATCTTGACTAATGATATTTCATATGATAAAAGTTGATGATGTTTTTCCTAAAAAGAGAACCGAGTGGACATTATAGTCTGCATTATTCTTCTAATAGATTACTCATTTCGCTGCTATTATTGATCTGAACGTTGTTTAAGAATTTAACTGCAGTTTTTGATATAAACCTTGTAGTCTATTGTATTCTATCAAGAACTCAACTGTTGAAGGCTAATGATAATTTATTCGTCATTATCTTAGTCATGATATTTCTTACTGGGCTATTTGAGCTCACCCTTTCTTTTGTTCCATTGTTTTTCAACAGGAGATGAAAACATAACAGGGTCTAGCCGGGGAATGGAGTGAGGGTCCGAGGAATAGTTATCATAGTCTTCACGTTTTGTAAAATAGTGTGGCAATAATAGTGAAGACTTAGTTGTGTATTATTATACACTGTATTGTTGTACGTTGTGCTTTGTTGTAATAATTTTGTTGTAGTCTTTTGACGACTCAAGTTTGGGCTGTGTGGGCCCAGATTTGGGGGCGTCACAGTTGGCATCAGAGCTTAGGGATATGGTCTTTAATGGAGATCTGGGGTAGAACTAGGAGGGGAGAGACGAATAGAATCAGTTACTAGTGTGTCCTACCTAAAATAGATTTTATTATCTAATGAGTCGATTTGAATGTAAGAACAGGAAGTGATGAGTCAGTTTGTTTGAACTAACAATTATTTTGTGACCACAGTTTAGTATGGCATCTGAAAATCAGGAGGATAACTATGAAAATGCCCGGTACGTCAATTTCGGGGACGAAATTTCATAAGGAGGGGAGGTTGTAAGACCCTGAATTTTATGAAATACAAAATTTAATTTTTCTTCATATATATTTTTTTTGAAACAGTAAGTGGTTAAATCGATAAAGTTAAAAGTTAAGGATGTTATGTGCAAATTTTATTTTGTCGGACAATATTCGCTTTGTCGGGGAATATTCGTTTGGTCGGGGAATATTCGTGTCGTACGACGGCGCCGAAATAACAAATTATTGGTGGACCCCACAACGGAATATTTGTCGGATATAGAAAACGACAGAAATAACCTTTTTAAATAAAAATAGTCAACGGAACTGTTAAAATACCGGTGATAAAAGAATAGTAGCATACGGTAGTTTTTGGTATTTTCTGTAGCACACGGTACTCTACAGTAACACACGGTATTGCATAGTGTCTCATATTATTGGTCTGATAATTGACACCGTAACTGTTACGCATCATTTCATCGATAATTGTCACTGCATAATATTTTATATTATCAATTCAATAATTGTTGTTACACAGTATTTTGCATTATTGATTTAATAATTGTCATTACACTGTATTTTATATCATTGAGTCAATAATTGTTGTTGCACTGTTTTTAAAATTATTGAACCTAATAATTGTCACAGTAACATATGCACAGTAATTCACATTATTGAATCAATAATTGTCATTACACAGTAACGTATGCTTTATTTTACATTATTGTTATCTCTATTATGATGTTATTTAAACAGTTGTATTTCATTAATTTATTGACTTGATATCTAAGAGCTAACTATACTGTATTTATAACAATTAGTCATAATAATTGAATTGATAAAGTTATTTGTTTATAATATAAAGTTAGGTGATTATTAGGTGATATGAAATGAATGGTGTAGATTAAAGTGTGAATTATTGTTGAATAATTGAATTGATTTGTTTATAATATAAAGTTAGGTGATTATTAGGTGATATGAAATGAATGGTGTAGATTAAAGTGTGAATTATTGTTGAATAATTAAATTGATTTGTTTATAATATAAAGTTAGGTGATTATTAGGTGATATGAAATGAATGGTGTAGATTAAAGATAATATAATATTTGAAATGGATGGTGTAGATTAAAAGGTGATCTTTAAATGAATGGTTTAGATTAAATGAATGATAAGATTTTTGGCTATAAATAGAAGCCTTAACTTAAGGATTTTTCATAAACTTCCTTACTTGTTCTTTCTTTCTCTCTCTAAATACTTCTTGTGAAAGTTCTCTCTAAGTGTGCTTAAGTCATCTTGAGTATTTGTGAAGATCTATAAGTATACGTGTACTGTTCAAGTTAATCAACCTCATTTAAATCAATATCCAGTCACGTGTTACGGTAAGGGATACCATCTTTTTCATCTTCCATTATTCAAACGTACTATGGTAAGGGATTATCATTATTTGATTCTCGATAATAATATTGTTTCTTCCTTACTCATAAGACGTGCCTTTTATTTCCATGTATTAAATTGTGGGAATAACCTTACGGAGCGGATTGCCGCCTGTTGGTGAATAACCTTTCGTATTCATTCATTATTAATCTCTGAGAATAACCTTACGGAGCGGATTGCCGCCTGTTTGGTGAATAACTCTTTGTACTCAAATTCTATTAAATTGTGGGAATAACCTTACGGAGCGGTTTGCCGCCTGTTGGTGAATAACCCTTTGTATTAATTTCCTTCACCTTTTGTTAATCAAACCTGCTACGGTAAGGGATATTATTTTCTTTCATACTCCTAAATCGAAATTTATTATGGAACTATTGCTTCTATAATTCCTGAAAATATTATATGTTCCATAATAGTTGAACTTCATTATTTCAACTGAACCTTCCTATTTACGTGAACCTTTCTATTGAATTGTAACCGTTATTCTGAACTGTGGATCTTGAATTTCACTCCACATCATGTTGACAATTTGGACATTATTTGAATCTGTACAAAGTAAACTTCCGATACTTATTGTTATCCTATTTCTTCTGTTCATCATTTATATCATTCTAATCATCCAAAAATCAAGCTGTTGTGAATATCTGTGGCCGGGGGCACAGATGTGATATATTTGTTGAACAGATGATAGGTTAAAGGCGATATAATAGGTTAAAGGCGATACATCTGTTCGGTGTCTTTTATGACACGTGGTGAATGTTCTCTTTGGCCCGTAGTGCAAAGATGAACTGTTGTTTGGTATGATTATGACCAAAGGCTGAATCTGGTATAATCATGACCGTTGGTGCTATATTGAATATCTTTGGCCCGGGGCCAAAGATGAACTGTTGATGTGCATGATTATGATCAGGAACTGTGAATTTGTATTATCTTGACTAATGATATTTCAGATGATAAAAGTTGATGATGTTTTTCCTAAAAAGAGAACCGAGTGGACATTATAGTCTGCATTATTCTTCTAATAGATTACTCATTTCGCTGCTATTATTGATCTGAACGTTGTTTAAGAATTTAACTGCAGTTTTTGATATAAACCTTGTAGTCTATTGTATTCTATCAAGAACTCAACTGTTGAAGGCTAATGATAATTTATTCGTCATTATCTTAGTCATGATATTTCTTACTGGGCTATTTGAGCTCACCCTTTCTTTTGTTCCATTGTTTTTCAACAGGAGATGAAAACATAACAGGGTCTAGCCGGGGAATGGAGTGAGGGTCCGAGGAATAGTTATCATAGTCTTCACGTTTTGTAAAATAGTGTGGCAATAATAGTGAAGACTTAGTTGTGTATTATTATACACTGTATTGTTGTACGTTGTGCTTTGTTGTAATAATTTTGTTGTAGTCTTTTGACGACTCAAGTTTGGGCTGTGTGGGCCCAGATTTGGGGGCGTCACACTTTCAGTCGCTATCATTTAAATTTTTGGATAACCTTTTTGATTGAATGGTTTTCGGGCCATCATTTATGGGTTTCTATGTGTCATGGGTCATGGAAAGCAGCAACCCCTAAGAGGATCCTCACAAGGACACAACACGGATGGTGTGCTGTCGTTAGCACCCAAAAATAAAATTTTATTTTAAAAAATATTTATGTAGTGGTGCAAGTAAGAGTCGATCCCACAAAGAATGATTAATATAATTTTTATGTTTCGTAAACCAAAATTAGGGGATTTTTGATTAAAATAAATAATTTAAATAATATTAACTAAATAATTCAAATATGCAAATAAAATAAATCAGAATAATGAACATTGGTTAAATTAACATCCACCATAAGAAATTGACACTGACATAAATCAATTAATATTTTGAATATTTACCATGGAATAATTACTCCCCATTCTAACAATTTTCACATTTCTCCTTAATTTTAGTTAAGTAGAAACAAGAGATCCAAATAACCCTACTACTAAATAACCTTAGACAAGTGCTAAAGATTTAACCTAGTAGCAACTTAAAGAACTAGAGAGATCGGTGAAGCTAAACAGCACAATCACAAGTGGTTGCATTTAATTTAGTTGAATAATCTTTCTAATATATAATAATTTTTTGAATCATCAGCCAATTATTAATCTTAATTGCTTCATAAATTAAAGTGACCAAAACAATTACAGATTTGATATTTAATTTAGCAGTAGATTAATGCGAATAATAAACGAGTAGCGCTCTTAGCAATTAAACGAATCAATCATAAACATTAAACGCAGAAGAATATTCAATACTCAAAATATAAATTGAACAATTAAAACCAATTAGATTTCACAGTGCATAAATTATGATGGTTTTCGCTAATTTGATCGAAGAAAAATAACTTAGCTACTCATAATAAAAGAATAATTTTTTAGAAAAGAATTACAAGAGATATAAGAGATTGATGCTCCTAATTATGTCTAATAACCTCTATTTATAGGCTACAAAATATTCCTAACTCTAGTAGGAATTTATTTTCCAATCCCTTTAATTCATTGGCGCTGGGACCCCACACGGAAACATTGTTGAACATTTGAATATGAGCTTGGGACCTACTAAAAAAAACATTAAGTCTGTTGAAGAAATTAAATAGGAGAAAGTGGTGGGACCCATTGCATGAAAGAAGCTGCCAACCCCTGACCACGCTTGAACCCACGCGCCAAATGCCTACTACAGTCGACAATGCATTGCGCGCAGTTGTTTCTTCATGTGCTAAGCTCGCGTATGACTCCTGTGTTGCTAGATTCCATCCTTGCCAAAACGGCACCGTTTTCGCTCCTGGCCTGCTAATTCATCTTTCGCGCCAAGCACGCCTTTCCTGCCACTGTTGTAATTACAATTTTGTCATCTGATTTTTAATTCCTATAAAATCAAATATAAATTAAATAAAAAATAATATAAAAATAATAAAAATAATAAAAATGTATAAAATTAAATAAATTACCTAAACATACGTAAAAACTCATAAATAATTAAGCATAAAATATATAATAAATATATATATATATAAAAATATACTTATCAAATATCCCTACACTTGAATCTTTGTTTTTCCTCAAGAAAAACAAAAATAAAATTATAAAAATAAAACTAAAAACCAAACAACTTACCCGACTTGAGCAACGACTCAATATAAATTCAATATTAGTCTCAACGACTTTTTTTTTTAAATGATAACTCGAAGAAAATTCAAAATTATGTAAAATCCAAAATTTTAACATAATTGTTAATCTTATTTTACTCAAGACCTTTCGTGTATGTGTGAATCAAATTAACAAAAAATTTAGATCCGCTCACATAATTAAATGCCTCATAAAAGAGATCCAAAAGGGTTAATAAAACTCTATACACTCATTTTTCACATTACTAAAAGCTAATATAAACAAATACAATCTAGAAGATCAAAATATTTTTAAAAAAATTAAATATATCAGGATTATTAATATCAAATTTTCAAATATTTTTCTATTCTTTTTCTCTTTTCCGTTCTTTTAAATGTTTGTATTTTATGCTCCATTTCATTCTATCTTTTTTCTTTATCGGTGAGTGCATTTTATGCTCCATCTCACCAACGAGTGCGTTTTATACTTAATCTCACCAGCGAGTTCGTTTTATGCTCACTCTCGCTTTTTCATGTGTTTATGAGTAAGTGCGTTTTACGCTCCAACTTAACCCATCACAAGATTTTTCTTTTTCAATTTCAATTTAATAATCCTAGAAAAAAAATACTTAAATCATCTCTTCCAAATTATATTTTACCTCATATTTCACTTTAAGTAATGATCAAATAAGATATATAGTTCAAAAATATCTTTCATAAGCATTTAACCATAATAATTTTCTCTAAATTAAAACTAGCTCAAACAAATGGATATAAGTATATAAAAATAAAGGATCTCAAACAAAGTAATAACTAACAAAAAAAATTAAAATTTCAGACTAAGCAAAAATTTATTTCTTTTTCAAAAGTTATTAAATAAAAATTAAAATTTTATCATTGGCCAAAAAATTAAAATTTAATTAACTCATTGCTCAAGTGACTCATCTAAAAAAAGAAAATACCCCATTTTCGTAGGAAGACACGATTACACTTAGCATGTTCAACAAACCTTTAAATTCCAAGGTTATCCCAAATGAACGAGTTGTGTTTCGTGAGGGTTTTGCAGTGAATTTACCCACAAAATTCAAATTTTTAAATTTAAAAAAAATCTTAAAAATAACAAATAACCTAAACCCCTTCCCTACACTTAAAATTTATATTGTTTTCAATGTAAAGTAAAATGCAAAGAAAAAGGCACAAATAACTAACATATAAATGCAAAAATAATAAGAAAAAAATTATACTCCCATTGGGTTGCCTTCCAAGCAACGCCTTTGTTTATTGTTCTTGGCTCGACAACATGTCAAATTACGTCACTCCAATTTCATGTATTTTAAAATTTTCATCTGTCTTTACTCCATTCATCATATGTAGGTCCATTTTTTTCTGGTTGATATGAAAGTTTAACTCCCTCTTTAAGAAATAAGCCTTTGAGATGACTGGGGATAAGCTTTAAATCTTAAATTGGAACCTTCAAAATAAAAGGTAAATTTTTCTTTGTGAGTAACAAGTAACGGAATGAAAAATATTGCATACTTATCTAAAATCATTGACAAAGAATGTAATGCAGCCACAATCTCCTTGAGATCTTGATTCTGCCCAATGTTTTCTTCTTTCTCTAACTCCAAAATATTGGTAATTGTATCCTCCAAATTCTCCTTATTTGTTTGCTCAACAACTTCCTGCAACTTAGGTATGTCATCATCACAAAGAACATCATTGTCTGCATTGACATTGTCTACTTCTGTATTGATGTTGTCTATTTTCTCTTGCTTCTGCGATAGAGGGGCTGCCTTTTCTGGATTTTCTACCTCTTTACCACTGCTCTACACGATTGCACTTGCATTCTCCTTTGGATTCACCGCTGTTTGAAAGTGTAATTTCTCAGAATCTCGTGCCTCTAATTGATCGATTGTGATTGCCATTTGGCCTATTTGAGTACCCAAACTTTGAATAATTGCATTATTTTCTTGAATACTTGCCCTCGTTTCCTATTGAAATTGTAAAGTATTAGTTTCAAGAGCTTTAATAATATCTTCTAAAAACATTTCAGAATTATAAGTTTGGTCCTGTTGTTGTGTATTGAGATATAGCTAATTGTATTGCTGTTGAAATTGCAAAGTGTTAGTTTTAAGAGCTTTAACAATATCTTCAAAAGATATATTAGAATTAGATGATTAGCTCTGTTATTGGTGGGGATATGGTTGATTGTACTATTGATAACTTGGAAAGTTTAGATTTGCGGGCTAATTTGCTTGTATATTCTCATAGCTGAAATTAAAATGATCCCTCCATCTTGAGTTGTATATATGTTCTAATAGGATCATATCTCCTTTGCGGTTGACCAGGAAAATCACTTGCTACATTTACTTGTTCATAGGACTCCTCTTAAAGTATGAACACATATCATTTGAATGTCCTACCATCGAACAAATCCCACAAATTTTCACTATTAGCGTATTACCTACAGGCATTTGATAAACAAGAGAAGTTAATTTGTTGTAAGTGAAGAAATTTCTACATCCTCAATGGTCTTAGATGGAAAATCAAGCATAGTGCCAAATTGTGGACAATTGGCCACCTTTTTTGCAATCAAGCTCCTCACAACCATATCTTCCTTCCTTAACCAACACAACTCAATTAAACTATGAAAAACAAACTAAGAAATTAAAAAAAAAATCTAAGAAAAAAATTAGAATCATTCTCCGGCAAAAAATAAAAATAAAAATAAAATTAGAATCACTCTCTGGCAACGACGCCAAAATTTGGTGTGCTGTCGTAGGCACCTAAAAATAAAATCTTACTTTGAAAAATATTTATGTATTAGTGCAAATAAAAGTCGATCCCACAGAGAATGATTAATTTAATTTTTATGTTTCGTAAACCAAAATTGGGGGGAAGGGGGTTCAATTAAAAGAAATAATTTAAATAATATTAACTAAAGAAATCAAATATGCAAATAAAATAAATCAAAATAATGAACATTGGTTAAATTAACATCCATCATCAGAAATTAACACTGATCATTGAATTAAATATAAATAAATAAATATTTTGAATATTCACCGTGAAATAATTACTAGCATTCGAACAATTTTTTTTATCTCTCCTTAATTTTAGTTAAGTAGAAACAAGTGATCCAAATAACCCTTACTACTAAATAACTTCAGACAAGCGCTAAAGATTTAACCTAGTAGCAACTTAAAGAATTAGAGAGATTGGTGAAGCTAAACAACACAAGCACAAACGGTTGCATTTAAGTTAGTTAAATAATCTTCTTAAGATATAATAATCTTTTGAATCAGCAACCAATTATTAATCTTAGTTTCTTCACAAATTAAAGTGACCAAACAATTACGAATTTGATATTTTATTTAGCAGTAGATTAATGAGAATAATAAACTAATAGCACTCCTAGTAATTAAACGAATCAATCATAAACATTAAATACAGAAGAATATCTAATACTCAAAATATAAATTGAACAATTAAAGCCAATTAGATCTCACTGTGCATAAATTCTTATGGCTTCCACTAATTTAATCCAAGAAAAATAATTTAGCTTCTCATAATAAAATAATAATTTTGTAGAAAAGAATTACAAGAGATAGGAGAGATTGATGCTCCTAATTGTGTCTAATTAACCTCTATTTATAGGCTACAAAATTCTCGAACCCCAGTAGGAATTTATTTTTCAATCCCTAATAGGAATTACAAATACTAAATTAAAAATAATTAATTGATGTTCCTATTCTAAATTGCTATTGGAACCTTTAATTTATTTGCCTTTAATTCATTTGCGCTGGGACACTACACGGAAAGATTGCTGAACATTTGAATTTGAGCTTGAGGCCTACTAAAAGAAACGTTAAGTCTGCTGAAGAAATTAAATAGGAGAAAGTGTGGGATCCATTGCATGAAAAAAGTTACCAACGCCTGACCACGCTTGAACCCACGCGCCAAATGCCTAATACAGCAGACCGACCATTGCGCGTGGTCTTTTCTTCATGTGCAAAGCTCGCATATGGCGCTTGTGTTCCTAGATTCCATCCTTGCCAAAATGACACGGTTCCATTCCTGGCCTACTGATTCATTTTTCTCGCCAGGGGCACTTTTCCTGACTACTTGTTGGTTTATATACTTATGTTTTAATTATGATAATATGTTTTGTATGGAGTGAATAAGTTCTGTATAAAAGTAATATACTTTGCATGGAAATAATATATTTATATTTTGCTTGAAAAAATATATTATGCATAATATATTTTGCATGGGAATAAAATCTTGGAAAATATACCTTGCATGGAAAAAAAATGCTTTGCATTAAAAATTACACGTTGGATGGACATTTTATTTTTGAGCAGGGTGTATTAATCATATATGGTATTATGATAATATGTTTGCATGAAGGTTCTTACTTGAGCATGTTTGGTTATAATGTGGACTAATCATATATGGTGATACAATAATGTGTTCTTGTATAAATTGAGTAGGTTTGGACTTACAATGTGGACATATCATATATGGTGGTTCGGATAGTGGGTTCTTTAATTCTTGCTATATGGTTGGTGATTTCGTGAGGGCCTAATGTGACACCCCCAAATCTGGGCCCACACAGCCCAAACTTGAGTCGTCAAAAGACTACAACAAAATTATTACAACAAAGCACAACGTACAACAATACAGTGTATAATAATACACAACTAAGTCTTCACTATTATTGCCACACTATTTTACAAAACGTGAAGACTATGATAACTATTCCTCGGACCCTCACTCCATTCCCCGGCTAGACCCTGTTATGTTTTCATCTCCTGTTGAAAAACAATGGAACAAAAGAAAGGGTGAGCTCAAATAGCCCAGTAAGAAATATCATGACTAAGATAATGACGAATAAATTATCATTAGTCTTCAACAGTTGAGTTCTAGAATACAATAGACTACAAGGTTTATATCAAAAACTGCAGTTAAATTCTTAAACAACGTTCAGATCAATAATAGCAGCGGAATGAGCAATCTATTAGAAGAATAATGCAGACTATAATGTCCACTCGCTTCTCTTTTTCGTAAAAACATCATCAACTTTTATCATCTGAAATACCATTAGTCATGATAATATAAATTCACAGTTCCTCATCATAATCATGCACATCAACAGTTCATCTTTGCACTACGGGCCAAAGATATTCAATATAGTACCAACGGTCATGATTATACCAGATTCAGCCTTTGGTCATAATCATACCAATCAACAGTTCATCTTTGCACTACAGGCCAAAGATATTCAATATAGTACCAACGGTCATGATTATACCAGATTCAGCCTTTGGTCATAATCATACCAATCAACAGTTCATCTTTGCACTACAGGCCAAAGAGAAAATTCACCACGTGCCATAAAAGACACCGAACAGATGTATCGCCTTTAACCTATTATATCGCCTTTAACCTATCATATGTTCAACAAATATATCACATCTGTGCCCCCGGCCACAGATGTTCACAACAGCTTGATTCTTGAAGATTAGTTCAAATGATAGTGAGACAATTGATGAACAGAAGAAATATGATGAACAATAAATATCGAAAGTTTACTTTGTGCAGATTCAAATAATATCCAAATTGTCAACATGATGTGGATTAAAATTTAAAAATGATATTCAAGATCCACAGTTCAGAATAACGGTTACAGTTCAATAGAAAGGTTCAGAAAATAGGAAGGTTCAGTTGAAATAATGAAGTTCAACTATTATGGAACATATAATATTTTCAGGAATTATAGAAGCAATAGTTCCATAATAAATTTCGATTTAGGAGTATGAAAGAAAATAATATCCCTTACCGTAGCAGGTTTGATTAACAAAAGGTGAAGGAAATTAATACAAAGGGTTATTCACCAACAGGCGGCAATCCGCTCCGTAAGGTTATTCCCACAATTTAATACATGGAAATAAAAGGCACGTCTTATGAGTAAGGAAGAAACAATATTATTATCGAGAATCAAATAATGATAATCCCTTACCATAGTACGTTTGAATAATGGAAGATGAAAAAGATGGTATCCCTTACTGTAGCAAGTTTGAATAATAGAATATGAAAGAAGATGATATTCCTTACGAGTAGTAAATTTAAGAGTATGAAAGAAAATGACATCCCTTACCATAATAAGGTTAAGAGTATGAAAGAAAATGATATTTCTTACAAGTAAGAAAAGAAAATGACATTCCTTACCGTAATAAATTTAAGAGTGTGAAAAGAATGATATTCCTTACCGTAATAAATTTAAGAGTGTGAAAAGAATGATATTCCTTACCGTAGTAAATTTAAGAGTGTGAAAAGAATGATATTCCTTACCTTGATATTGTGAAACAAGTTTATAGCCGAACAATTCCTTCCTTGTTTGTAGCAGTAAAGAATCTGACTTTTGAGTCTTCTAGAGTTTTTAAAATCTCTTTATGTTTTTAAAATAATGTTACTCTCGTAAAGATAGGCGGCATAGACTCAAGAATCACTCAATTCGGAGTTAATATGAATGAGTTATGAATTTTCAAAACTAAGACTGAAAATAGTGACGAAAATCAGAATAGGTTACGGTTTTTAGTATTTTAAGGCATGAAGATGATTTCAGATGACTTTTCTTCGTTCTTCAAAGTTGTAGAGGACGAAAAACTGAAGAGACAGGCTTTTAATTCATTAAATTATGACAAATAATGAATTTACTACGATTTTTCGAAAGAGTTGCTGTACATAAGAAAATTCTACTCGGGAATTCAAAGAAGAATGCAAAAGATTTCAAAACTAGGAATGACTTAAGAACACTTAGAGAGAACTTACACAAAAAGTATTTAGAGAGTGGAAGAAATGTATGTAAGAATGTTATGAAAAATTTCTTAAGTTAAGTCCTCTATTTATAGCCAAAAATCTTATCATAACCAAAATTTTCTAATTTAATCCAAACCATTCATTTCATCTTTTAAGATTTCTTTAATCTAAACCATTCATTTAAAGATCATCTTTTAATCTACACCATCCATTTCAAATTTTATATTATCTTAATCTACACCATTCATTTCATATCACCTAACTTTATATTATAAACAAATCAATTCAATTATTCAACAATAATTCACACTTTAATCTACACCATTCATTTCATATCACCTAACTTTATATTATAAACAAATAACTTTATCAATTCAATCATTCAACAATAATTCACACTTTAATCTACACCATTCATTTCATATCACCTAATAATCACCTAACTTTATATTATAAACAAATAACTTTTATCAATTCAATTATTATGACTAATTGTTATAAATACAGTATAGTTAGCTCTTAGATATCAAGTCAATAAATTAATGAAATACAATTGTTTAAATAACATCATAATAGAGATAATAATAATGTAAAAGAAAGCATACGTTACTGTGTAATGACAATTATTGATTCAATAATGTGAATTACTGTGCATATGTTACTGTGACAATTATTAGGTTCAATAATTTTAAAAACAGTGCAACAACAATTATTGACTCAATGATATAAAATACAGTGTAATGACAATTATTAAATCAATAATGCAAAATACTGTGTAACAACAATTATTGAATTGATAATATAAAATATTATGCAGTGACAATTATCGATGAAATGATGCGTAACAGTTACGGTGTCAATTATCAGACCAATAATATGAGACACTATGCAATACCGTGTGTTACTGTAGAGTACCGAGTGCTACAGAAAATACCAATAACTACCGTATGCTACTATTCTTTTATCACCGGTATTTTAACAGTTCCGTTGACTATTTTTATTTAAAAAGGTTATTTCTGTCGTTTTCTATATCCGACAAATATTCCGTTGTGGGGTCCACCAATAATTTGTTATTTCGGCGCCGTCGGACCAAACGAATATTCCCCGACCAAACGAATATTCCCCGACAAAGCGAATATTGTCCGACAAAATATAATTTACACATAACATCCTTAACTTTTAACTTTATCAATTTAACCATTTACTGTTTCATGAAAAAAAAAATATATGAAGAAAAATTAAATTTTATATTTCATAAAATTCGGGGTCTTACACCTAACATGGATAAAGCTTCCTAGAGTCACCTACTAGACTAGGTCTTTAAGAAATCACTTAAGGATTAATGTAAGACTTTCTAGCCCAATGTATTTTAAATTTCAAGGCTTTATTTGGTTTCTGGAAGTTTGTTTTAAATGAAAATTGGTCAAATATTTTTTATCATAAAATTAAGGAATCTGAACAATATGTTTTGAATAGGTATCTATGATCATATCTCTGTTGATTTGGTTTTCTTTAATTAAGTTCTTTTCAAAAGACTTATTTTGAATATCTTTATATTTGAAAATAATCTTATTTGGAGAAAAATCCTCATATATCAAGTATTCATATATTTATGCTGAAATTTGGTTTTGTTTCAACTAAGATTTTGGGATTCATTCTATCAAAACTTTCTAGTCGTTCTGTTTATATATTTCTTCTTTCTTGGCTATTGAAAGGGGAGCTCTTATTGATATACTTAGTCCAGTAGATAAAGCTTTCAAGACTTATATTTTCTAATATTAAAGGGCTTTCAAAGATATACTTCCAGCAATTAAGTAGTGCTTTGTTATTAATTTCCTTTGGCTGGAAAGTTATAATTGCTCTGTAATTGTCTTTCTTCTTAACAAAACTAGAATTAAAGCTCTGGTTAGCTTGGTTGATCCAGTAGTGGATAGGGTTGTAACAAAGGAAGCTTAAAATGTGTCAGTGGTGAGAAAGTTGCAGAGGTGCAAAAGTTGCAAATGTGTAAGGGGACAGTCGTTTCCAACATTAAGCTGAAGCTTCTGTGTACAGGGAGTACTTTTATAATTGTTTGAGTATTAAGTATAATAAAAAGAGTTTCCAATACCAATTGGTATTGGACATGGATTAGGCCACTAGATTATAGGATAGGGGCTAATTAAACCATGTAAAAATCTTAGTGTGATTTACTGTTCTGTTCTTCTTTATGCTGCATTTTACATTTTTGGGTATATTGTTCTGCTACATTTTTGAAGATACACTAATTCAGACACCTAAGTAGATAGGGTATTTTAAAAGTTAGAGATTTAAAATCTACTTTTTAAGTAGAGAAATATGTGAAGAGATGAGTAAGCTATATACGTAATTATAGAAGTATATTTATTTAAGGAACGAAAAGAAAGAACATGGGATATAATTAATTTATTTAATTATATGCACCATGAATTAAGGGTATGATATTTATTATCTAACTTGAATATTGACCTTAAAAGACAGGCCATGGTGTATAATTAAATTATTTAAATACGTACATTATGGATAGCGGTTATGTTATTAATTAACTAACAGTTGTATTGGTCTTGGATGGCCATGATAAAGATTTTTAACAATTAAGAAAAATTACTTCATTGTCATATTATATTAGATTACTCAATAAATTATTTGAGAATGTCAAGATTTAACCGAAATGAAACCCAAAATAGTGGGACAGGTACAGGGTGATGTATATTTATATATGTACACACATGGATATTTATTTATCGAATTAAATGTAACAAAAAGGAAGAGTCATGTAATTAATTGATTAAATTACATAGAATATGACTTAGAGTTATGTTGATAAATTACTGACTGTAAAGGTTGGCCTTGTGGGACCATTTAAAAACATAATTAATTAAGTATTAAACTTAATTAATATATCAAGGAAATAATATTCATTATTTATTTTAAATAAGACCCAAGTTATTATTTATTATAGGGTATGGTGTATGATGTGAGGCAATTAAAATTTTAATCCTAACTGGTAGAAGTTTGTAAGAGGCCCAAACGTGTTAATGAGCTAAGTCCAATATAAATTTATTGGGAGTCAAGGTGACAATCTATGTGAAGCCCAAATCATTGTTTTCTAACTAAGGAAAATTGTTAAGCCATGTTCATTCTCTTAACCAGTTTCGGCAGCCCCTTAGGAAGGTAACAAGATTGGCGAAACGTTTTGAGTAACTATATGAAGTTAGTTAAGTTTCAGTCGGAAGATGATGGCTGGGAATTGACAGCATCAAGTAGGCTATAGGAAGTGACATTTGGGCTGCCAATGGATAGTAGTGTACAAATGACCTGGTCCGACCTGGTCAAAGTCTGGTCCGGCTCGACCCGACCTAAAAGTTATGAATATGCCACATTTTTTTGATTCAGATCCGGCTTGACCTGACCTAGTCTGACAACAAACTCGACCTGACTTGAGGCTTGGCCTAGTTCACTCAAAGTCCGATCTGTCAATTTTCTTTCTTTACTACTTTAATTCTTTCACTGCAGACGAAAACTTCTTTTTTTGTGACGACTCATTCAATAAACCAAATAAAATTGACATCTTTCAATACGTTCATTAATGCATGTTTGTTTATATATAAATAAAGAAATTCATGAAAACACATTGGATAATGTAATATATAATGATTTTTCTTACCTAAGTGACAACCAACACTTTTTGCAGACTTTTTATTGCATATTTATTTTAATAAATACTTAACTTAAAAACTAGAAAGTCATTAGTAAAATAATAATAATAATAATAATAATAATAATAATAATAATAAAAGATAGTTTTCATAAAATAAAATAGAAAAATTATTAATGATAGTATAAAATAATAAAATATCTTTAAAATTTTACAATATTTTAATTTATTATTATAACTAGTAACTTATAAGTTATAACACATTACTTTTAATTAATACATCAATTAAGTTTAAAAATTTTAATTTGTGTTTTTATAATATTTAAAATTATTTTTAAAAAAATTGAATAGATCGGATGGATTGACCGATGACTCAAGGCCTGACCTGACCTGCAGGTCTCAGCAGATCCCCTTTTCAAGTGCCATGCCCGACCTAACCTGGCTTACAAGCCAAAAGTCAAAGGCTTGGCCCACTGTCAAAGCCTATCAGGCTCAAGTTAGGCAATGCCGACTTGTTGTGTATGACTACCAATGGGGATGATGCCCGTTTCGGCAGGTCAGTGAGGCAACTGAAATGGGAATAATTGCTCAGTTTTATTCACAGCCCAGATTGACATCAATTGCTAAGAGTAAGGAAGAAATATAGAGAGTAAGAAAGAAAGAGAGGACCCGACGGCAGGAGTTGGAAAAGAAGGATGTCATCAGTTTTAGACTTCCATTTTTTTTGGCAACCCGTAGCATCATTAAGCAATCAAGAACAAAGTTTCATCAAACACTAGGATCATCTAAGTTTAAGGTAATAAGGATGCTTCTCCATCAAAACTCGTAGTTAAGCTATATTTTCATATTAATGTATATTGTTACATTTCATTGCAATGGTACTTATGGCAGTTGTTTTGTTGATTGTTGAGGATCATGAAGAATCTAGGAGGAATATGGCAGGATATGTTATGGGGCTATGTTTTTATTTATGCCTATATGCTTATATGAAATTTGATAAAACAAGGAGTGCATGCTAACTGTTTGTCGAATGTCCTGAGTGAATCAAATATGTTAAGTTTAGTGATGCACAAATGGCCTGCGGCCCGGTCTTGATCCGGCCTGGGCCTGGCCTGGTCAAAGCCCGGCCTGGTCAAGGCCTGGCCTGGCTCGGCCTGGCCTGAAGGCCACGAACAGGCCACACTTCCTTACCTAGCTAGCAACCTACACTTCTTACAGATCTTTCATTGCATCTTTATTTTAATAGATACTTAGCATAACAACTAGAAAGTCATTTGCAAAATAATAATAAAAAAGATAATTTTCATTATTGTAATTTGAAAGCTGTAACTTCTAATACATTACTTTTAATTAATACATCTATTAAGTTTAAAATTTTAATTGGTGTTTGAATAATATTTAAAATTACTAAAAAAATTGTTTGAATAGATCGAATCGGACTGGACTGCCCTGGCTTGGCCCAAAGCCTGGCCTGGCCTGGTCTGCAGGCCTCAACAGGCCCCCTTTTTGAGCGTCAAGCCCGACCCGGCCTGGCCTGCAGGCCAAAAGTCAAAGGCTCGGCCCGGCCTGGTCAACGGTCAAGGCCTAGCAGGCCTAGCCGGGTCAGGCCAGACCGGCTTGTTGTGCATGCCTAGTTAAGTTGTGCTATTTTTTTTTCAGTTGATAAACTAATGAAGGATAATTACGAGTAAGTAAATGTGCGATGTTAAATGGGTTTTTATTAAATAAAAACTTTGACGAGCAAAACTGAAAGTTTATGCTATGTTTCAATTAGTGTATATAAGGGCTATATGATACACATGGGTAAAAGTAAGTAAAACAAAGAGGAAAGAATGTTTTCAAATTATTTACAAGAATTCTTGTCAGGACCTAGGACTTATAGGTCTGAACTAAAGAGTCCTTATTGGTGTATAATATGTGATATTTTCATGAACTAAAGAGTATGAGATGTGATATTCCATAAATCCAAAAGAGTAGGAGTAACTGAGTAGGAATATGGGTTTTTTTTGTTAAAAAAAAACGTTGATGATATGTGTTGGTAGTGTATATGTGAACCACATTATCTATATGATAAACTAGTAAAAACAAAGATTGAATCAAGCTATGAACTCTATTTTGGTTAAATTGCTGTTTTCCAACGAAATGAGAAGAGGTATGTGTAATTATGAGGAATAATTGGTATAGGCAAAATTCAAGAGAACCTGTACATGTGATTATGAAATCCAAAGATAAAACCTAACTTAGATGCTTAGGTTATAAGAAGTGATTATTCAAACATTATATATATGTTGAGTAAGTGTAACACTTGAACATGTGTGTGTTGTGTTATAAGTCTAAAAGGAAAGATTGTGTGGTTAAGTTTTTAAGATTTACCCAAGAAAAATATAAAAGCTATGTTGCTAGAGCCTTAAGGATAGAGGTTAGGTGGCAATAAACTACAAACTAACCTAAGTTGAATTTTAACATGAGCATTATGTTGATCTTTGTAAGCAAGCGAACTGTTTGGTAAAGATTTAAAATGGGAAGTATGTGCGTATGGAGTTTCTATATTATGTAAGTAATATTTTTGTTTTTCTTCATAATCCATGAGAAGTAGGTGAATGAGGTGACAAATGATTTCCAAACTTGTAAGAAAGGACTTGTTAGGTGTGAAGCTTAATATGGATGTTAAGTTTTCAAAAACCTAACAGATATATGTGGTATAATGCATGAGTATACGTAGATAGAATGTTTTCAAACTATAAATGGTTTAAAAACAAGTAAAAACTGTTTTTCTAAGTTGAAAATACACTTGTAAGCTATATGTGTTAAAGCCTTGGTTTATACATGAACCAACAAGCTAATATTTTGTATATGAAACTCTATATGGGTGTAAATCAAGGATTGTGCTAAACCAGGAAAGTCAGGAAGAAGAATAAGTTTTATGGATTTCTGAAACTAAAATGGTTGAGTATGCAAATTGTACTAATCAGGGATTTTTAAGCCCTTGGATTAGGTCCATAAAGAAGTGATTTGGTATGACTTATATTTTTATAAAATACTATGTAGTATGGAGTACATAATGTCCAAATTTTATTATAATCGGAGTTATAACAACCGAGTTAAAATTCCTAGAAGTTGGCTGGAAAATCAAAATCTGCAGCAGAAACAGAAAACCAGAAAGTTCAAAATCTGTGATGAACACAGATTTTAAGGGCATTGTTTGAGGTTCTTAATGAACTATTTTTAAGCAAGTGATATTTTTGTAAAATACTGCGTAGTAAGTACTAAATTTATATCTAAGAAGGATATCATTTGAACTAATAGAATTAAAGCTAAAATTCTTCAAAGTAGCCTTGAAAATAAGAAGTTAAGGAAGTAAAATTCTGCAGAAATCAGAATTTTGAAGTTTTGTGATTTGAAATGTATTTTTCATATTATAAATATGTTAGGTAATCGATGTATTAAATTCACCAATAAGGTAATGATACATTGAACTTACACTACAAAAAAATGGTCATTAGAGACGAACTTGTTAGTCATTGGCAACGGACCGTCGGTGATGTATATTTGGCGACGGACAGTCCGCCACCAATGACAAATATAATAATAAAAATAAATAGTCTTTAGCGACGGACTGTCCGTCACTACTATCTCCTATCCCATCAACAATGAGTTTTATTTTTAAAATTGAGCTAGTCATTGGCAATGGGCAAGTCCGTCGCTGAATATTCATTGTCGATGGACATGCCGTAACCAATGACAATTTTTAATTTTTTTTTTTTTAAGATTTGCAGAACCCCTGTTCTTTTACATATACATAATTTGGTAATATTTCATACTAGAGAAGTCTACTACTGAGGCCTTCTCTGTCTATCTCCTCAATAGTGCCACCATTCAAAACTAACCAGCATATTAAGTTCTGACTCTACTAATGCTTCCCCACAGAACATTAAGACGACTCCAGTGTCATCTTTGAATTGTGTACCATTCAAGAGATGTGTGAATTCATTGTTTTCAAACGAATAACAGGTTATCAATTAGGTCAACAATTGGTTATAGATTGCAACGTTTCATCAAGGAAAGGATGCCTAAGATGCTGTTGAATTGCTCCCGATGAAAATTTAACAAGAGTTCATAATGTTCATTTATAATCAAAAATCATAAAAGTTAACTTACGCTTGCTAAATTGTTAACTGCTGCTAGGACATCAGTTTTAACTTTTAATAAAAAGCATATGGAGTCTGACCTCAACTCTTAAACGGCAACCCAACGCATACTGCGCATCTGGATCCCCCATATTTGCGACTTCTACTAACAAAGCAGCACCTCTTTTATGACAAGGAAATGAAAGTATTATTATTGATCATAAACAACATATGCGTGAAAGAAACATAACGAAGGTCTTCAGAAAGTTTAGTTACTATAACCTCAAAGTTAGTTAGACAATAATGCTACAGGGTAGTTGTGTGAACCACATGGAAAGAAGTTAAAAAGTGAGAATTTAAGAACTTCAGCCATGCATGTCCTAATCTAGGCACCATCTACTTTATCAAAATATCTAGAACATTGGTCAACTAATGTTATCTAGAACACAGAATTTCGTAGAGAATAATAATACGCACTGAACTTCACATTTTGAAAAGGATAAAGATTTCTTACAATAGCTTTGCATATTTGAGATGCAACTTGGAAAGCCAATATCTCGAATGTGTATTTAAGTTGTTAGCCTCCAGAGCCAATTCAAAGGTCTCCTTTGTTGTCTGACATAAAACCCGAAAACAAATGCAATTATAATTAATAAAATAAATTAAGTGTTTCTCCTCGATTAAAAATCTTAACTTCAAATGAACTACAGTTGAAGTTTAAAAACCGGGAATGAAATAAAACAAATTAGTCAATGGAAGTTGACAACTTAACTTGCGAATATAACAAGAGGACGTAACGTTAAACAAGGAAAGAAGGGTGCCAGAAGGAGAAACCAATACGAGAGTGTGTGATAGCACTTCAATTCTAAAATAATTCAAATTTTTTCATTAAAAAAAACCTTATAATTTTCAAGTATACATTGTAATTACATAAAAGCTACTTTCTATATGGATTAAACGATATTCAAGCATTTTGTTTAGTTGGAATGTACTTCCATTTGTTTGGAAAGCCTTCCACCATCCAGAGCTTAACGAGATAGAGAGAGAGAGAGAGAGAGAGAGAGAGAGAGAGAGAGAGAAAAACACTTCATTGACATTTCACACCAAAATTTTAACCACATATACCTAAATAGACTGATAAGCAATCAAATACAACCAGCTTCATCAACTAAACAAAATTCCCTAGCTCTAGTAAAAATCCTAAAATCTGAATACAACTAAATGGGGAAAAAAATTAAATGAGGATTTGGTTCCATCGAACAAAGCTGAACATGCATTGTTCATACATTTGAAATAGATATTCAAATTTACTACCACAAAAATATGTTCCGTTCATATTACTCAGTACATTGATGTTCCAACCCAATCAAATGAAACTGCCTCAGAATTGTTATAAACCAAAAGCAACAAATGTTAAAAACTAACAGCTTCCCGCATTTTCATGTTTGCAACTTTTCGTGAAACATTAATAAAAACTAACAGCTTCCCGCATTTTCATGTTTGCAACTTTTCGTGAAACATTGATAAAAACTAACAGCTTCCCACATTATTTTGAAACTGTGTTCTCTGTTTTCTAGTAGCTTGATAGTGTGTTCTCATCTTATGTAAATTTGCTATCTAAGTAGTTTGTAGGTTCCATTCTTTTTATTAAGACTTTTGTTATGCAGGTGACCACATGGTTATCTTCATCCTGAACTTGATCGAATTTATATGCATTACTTACAGGCATATATGGCCAGAAATTTTAGCATAAATAAAAAACAAGCATATATGCATTAACTACAGTGAAGCAGCCTCAAGCCCCAAAGATTTACGAACAGACACATAACTCATTTACTAATTAGCTCCCTATCTCAGACACAATGGAACCTGCTAAAGCTAGTATACTATAGATCAATAGCTGCCCCTCATGTCAAAACTAAGCTGATAAATACTATTTTGCACCAACATAGAGAACAGGTTCACGACACTCACAAATTCTACATAATGACTGACAACTTAAACTAGAGAATAAGCTAGAGTATGGCTTGATGTCTAAGCTGCATCCTTTAAACTAATAAGATTCATTATTTAACTGATGCAGGAGTATGGATTGATGTATAAGCTGCTCTCAGATTTTGAACTTCTTAATCAGGTTTGTTTATGCTCTTATTCAAAAGTGTCAATTTTATAAATTCCTAACAACTTTTGTTTAACCCTGCAGTACATACCATTTTGGTGTATAAGAGTATAGATGCTTTATTTGTGCCCAAGATCATTGTAACAGTTTGATACTATTTTTCCAGATGCACTTTGACAATGTCTATGGAACTTATTTTGACTTTGGAAGCTAGCCTTTGCTTTGCAACACTCACAGTGGAAATAACAAAAAGAAAAGTTTTTCTTTAAAAGAACTTTCTTGTATTGATTACTTATGTTTTAATCAAGTGATACTGTGTATTTTTATCCTTTTTTGAGGGACTAAATATTGGCATGGATATTTGATTAGGGACTTTGAAATTATTAGTTAATTAATCTGTGTTCTGGATGACAGTCTTAACATTCAAGCTTATTCTCTAGTTTAATTCCACATAATGCACCTTACTTAGACCACCAAATGACTAACTGCCATAACCCGAATATTAACAATATTTCTTTTAAATGAAATATTAAATGATTTAATAAAGTTTAACTATTAAAACCTAGTTTGGTAAAGGAAATGTGTAAAAAGGGAATTAAATTCTTTTTATTTAGATTTAATCCATGCATATAAGAACCTATAATGAGCAACCATATATATATACACACACACAACATTTTAGAATTGGTTCATCAACTTGGGTCAAAGTTTGAGCCATGTTTGGTTTTTCTTTAAATAACTCCTTGGCCCTCTTTTACTCCAACTTAGACTTTATCTTGGGCTACAAGCCATATTATTTCTTAATAATGCTTACAAAATTGGGCCAAGCAATTCCCTTAATATAAATACATATATTGGAATAATCCAATTTAATTCCATACAAGACTTATACAGACAACACCCAAGCTTAATTAATTCTCATCATTGACTTAACATATAATTTATCCAATTATGGATTTCCTATAACTCTTCTTTATAAAATTAAGGTAACCAATACTTGACTAATTAGTTAATTATTTAATCAACATAATTACTGTGACACCCCCAAATTCAGGTACCACTACCTCGAATTTGGTGTTCACGCAATAAAATAAACAATCTCTGCTAAACAACATGTAATACTAATGCGAAAAATAAATAAACATATGTTATCTATTACAATGACTTTCTAGTCCCAAGGTCTATAACCTTTACCAAAATAAACATCACAAACTACAAAATAATATCAGTGTTTGCGTTACAATCTTATAAGTTTTAAACAAAATATAAATAGACTGACAACTATCTAGATAATTAAGATTTTGCTTTCCCTTTTCCTTTATCTTTACCCGATCCTTCAGGTTTAGCTGCAAAATATTTTATGACATAGCAAGTATGAGCAACTAGCTTGCTCAGCAATTTAAATGAATAACAATAATTATGTCATAAATGAATAGGAATATCAACTAAATGATTTAATAAAAGGAGCTCAACAATGAACAATAGAATCATTACACAAAATAAAGAAGTGACAATTGATTATTTAACTGCTGAGTGGTCAAATGGACCATGAACTACTATTGAGGAAATCAATCACTTGATTGACCCTCTTAGGCTACTTTGTCAGAATTGTACTTGAGGGGATCAACCTCTCGTACCATATGTATATGCATAACATTTATTCTGTTTGTATCGTTTGTTCGATACTTAGGTTATTCCCCATTATGGGTTGTTCTTCTCAGTCTAAGAATCCGTACCACTATGGCTTGGATAGCTTTCAAAATAAATTTCACATAGGTATAGCCGAACAATGGCTTACACTTCTTCTTTAATCAATTCATAATTCGAGAATGGAATATGAATTCAAATACTATATACTATTTGCAATAATATTATTGTGGAATAACTTGCGATATAATATAAGCTCAAGATTTAAGAATTAGCACAATAATATTGAGTAGAGTTAGGAAGCTTGCTCAATACAAATTTGAGTAAGGTTAAAGAACTTGTCTGTATGTTGACTTACGGCTAATTTGCTTAATTTAAACTCCTCTTGATGTCCTAACATTAATAAAGTTGGCCTATCAATTAGTATAACATATAATCGTGCACTTTAAACACTTATCTATGCTAAATAATTAATCACATAACACATATAATTTTATATTAATCATATAAGACATTTGATTGATCTTATATTAATGATTTAATTAATCAATATTATTTTTCTTGAGTGTTAAACACTTATTAAACTCTTAAACAATTTACTATCATTGTTTAATTAAATTCTTTTTATAATATTAACTTTATCTTTATTTAATTACTATTTAATATCAGTTAAAGAGTAATTAATTAACTACCTTTAGTCATTATTTTACAATAGATAATAACTAATTATGTTTATTTATTATTTAAAAGTTAATTAAATAATAAATAATTAAAGTATTAATCTTAATTGCCTTATTATTGAATATTAATTAAATAATAATTAATTTATTAATTATCCTCATTTATTATTATTTAATAATAAATAATTAGTTTATTAACTTTAATTATCTTTAATTATTATTTAACGTTAATTAAATAATAATCAATTAATTAAATATCCTTACTTATTATTTAATATTAATTAAATAATAAATAATTAGTTTATAAACTTTAATTATCTTTAATTATTATTTAACGTTAATTAAATAATAATCAATTAATTAATTATCCTTGCTTATTATTTAATCTTAATTAAATAATAAATAATTAGTTTATTAACTTTAATTATCTTTAATTATTATTTAATGTTAAATAATAATTAATTAATTAATTAATTATACTTATTTATTATTTAATCTTAATTAAATAATAAATAATTAATTTATTAATTTATTAATTTATTCCTAATTTAATTATTATTTAATGTTAATTAAATAATAATTAATTAATAAATTACCATTACTTATTATTTAATCTTAATTAAATAATAATTAATCATTCTCTAATTATTATTTAATGTTAATTAAATAATAATTAATTTCTTAATTATCTTTATTTATTACTTAAATAATAAATAATTAATTTATAAATTTTATCTCTTTTCAATTATTATTTAATATTAATTAAATAATAATTAGTTAACTATTTATCTTTATTTACTATTTAATTATAAATTGAATAATAAACAATTAATTTATTTACTTTATCTTTCTTATATTATTATTAAATACTTAAATCACATATTTAATATTTAATAATAATTTATTAGTAATTTTATCTAATTACTAACTAATTAATAGCTAATTAGTGCACTATTTACACCTTAAATACAATTAAAAATAATTAATTTATTAATTAATCTTACTTATTATTTAATATTACTTAAATAATAAGTAATTAGCAGTTTTATGATTTTTCAGAAATTAAAAATATTAATTTATCATTTTTCCTTTAGTTAGTAAGGTTTAATCATATTTTAATTATGGAAATTACCAAATGACATGCTAAAAATACAAACATATTTTTATAAAATACTAAACGAAAAACCAAGCAACTTCCGTCAAGGACTTATCGCCGGAACCGGTCATAATTACGGTGAACCGGTCGCCGGAAAGTTCCGGCCGGTTCATGAAAAAAAAACCGGCAGAAACATTACTTATTTCCAGATTTTTGTCTAACTTTGGGGTCTTGGAGAAAAACCTTAATAACTTGAGTTCTATAACTCCGATGGAGCTCTACTAGGTATCGATGGAATCGTGACTTCCCGAACTACAATTTTCTGTGCTCAAACACCATTTTTGGATAAGTTTTGATTTCGGAAATTAGGCTTAAAGTGGACTGTTCATGCAATAACTTGGACAGTGAGGTGTGTTTGGTCAAAAATGCATAACTTACTCATTTTAACACATTTTTGGGTGATTCCAAAGGGATTTTTTCCTTAACTTATCCATATATTCCCAGAAATTATTAAATCACAAAAATAATTTGTAGATTTTAAAATGTGCAATTTATTCGTACAACCTATGTTTTGTTCGTCGATAAAAATATTTTCAAGTATTTTGCTAGATTTTTCTACATAAATCCATACCACTATACATTTAAACCACATGGCATCCTATATAAACATGTCTAGCATGATTCTAAACATAAAGATCTCCAAGATAATATTTCTACCATAAAATTTAAAAGAAAACCAAGATTAGGATTTTAAAGGAATTTTTTTACCTTTTGCTTTTGATGGCTTGTTTTCTTTGCTTTCCAAAGTAGGTAATAAGTTGTGATGACATCCAAGAACACCCCCTTGATGAAAATGACTTGACTCACTTGACTCGGTGGTGACTCACTACACAACTCACTTCCTTTTTCTTTAACTCACCTAGTTAACTCACTAAAACTCACTAGCACATTATATAGAGAATACTTGCAATATTTTGTAAACTCTCCACCAAATGAGCTAGCTTCTATTTATAGTAGTATAAATCTATACATATAACATATATATGTATAGATTGGACTTCAACATTTTTACAAAATTTGCTAGCCAAAAAGGTTGAGTGTTCCACACACTAATGAAATCAACAAATTGAATAAAAATTTGGAATCCATAGTACTCTCTCTATACCACCAGCCATGCTCTCTAATTTGTCCCATTTTTGATTTATTTTTATACTCAAATTGATAAATAATGGATCTTCTAGAAGCTTTAGCAATTGGATCAAGGAATGGGCTTGCAATTTATTTTATTTGGGCCATATATGATCATAATAATCCAACAACATTGGGCTACCAAAATAACTTACCCACTTCTTAATAAATTGGGCTAGCTTAATTAAATATCAACCCACAAAGCACATCACACAAATCCCTCACTTAATTAATTGTTTGGGATTATTTAAATAATTATAGGAACATTTAAATAATCAATTTAAATTTAATTTATATAATCAATTTAGACTCGTCATATTCAATATAAATTGAATATTTAATTATGGTTCCTCACAAAATAATCTTAGGCTAGTCCGTTAATTTAATAAATCCATTAATCGGACTTCCTTTACTAAAATTAACCGAATAGTCAACAATCAAATTACCACATAAAGGTTTAAATTAAATCACACAATAACTCATTTAATTAGAATTTAGTTTTCCAATTTTATTTATAATGTAATTCAAAATTCTTGGTTCTTACATTCTCCCCCCCTTATAAGAATTCCGTCCCCGGAATTACAACATAAGATCACTTAAAAAGATGCGGATAATTCGCTCTCATCTTTTCTTCGAGCTCCCACGTAGCTTCTTCAACTGTATGGTTTCTCCAAAGAACTTTGACCGAATGTATGACCTTATTTCGCAACGTCTGCTCCTTCCTATCTAGTAGTTGAATAGGAATCTCTTCGTATGATAGATCCTTCTCGACTTGAATCGGTTCGTAGGATATCACATGCTTGTAATCAGGTTTATATGGCCGTAACACTGAAACATGAAACACGTTGTGAATGTGCTCAAGTTCAGGAGGTAAGGCTATCTCGTACGCCACTTCACCTATTCGCTTTAAAATTTCAAATGGCCCTATAAATCTTGGGTTCAATTTTTCTTTCTTGCCAAATCTTATCTTCCCTTTCCAGGGAGATACCTTTAAAAATACAAAACTACCGACTTCAAAGTCCCGCTTCTGACGATGTAAATCGGCATACTTCTTATGACGATCCTGAGCTGCTACCAGACGAGCTCTTATTATTTTGATCACATTGACAGTCTGCTGCACCATTTCAGGTCCCAACAGTCTTCGCTCACCAACTTCATCCCAGCACAAGGGCGTGCGACATTTTCTTCCATAAAGTGCTTCATAAGGCGGCATGCCAATACTAGCATGATAACTATTGTTGTAAGCAAACTCCACCAAAGGTAGGTGATCATCCCAATTGCCCTTCAAATCCATAACACAGGCTCTAAGCATGTCCTCAAGCGTTTGAATCGTTCGCTCGCTCTGTCCATCGGTTTGGGGATGATATGCAGTACTCAGCCTTAATTGTGTTCCCAATCTCTCTGTTTGCCTAAATCTGACCCAGTAAAACACGCAAGTATACGTGGTCTAACTGTAGTAAAATAGCAAGCAAGGTATCGTATCCCACAAGGACTATCTACTATTAATTCACCGAAATACTAATCATAAAGTGCTCCAATCCTAGTTAAACGACTACCCAAAGTTGATGAATATTGATTAAGTGAATGAGTTAAATTAATTAAATTAACGAAACCTAAATTACCAAGATTTGTTGTCAAGTTGTAAAACGTTAAGGTTATAATTTCCCCTAACACTTCAATTGAACCTTTTCATTCCCTCTTTATGTCATCAAACACGTGGATTTAATAACCAGAAAATCATGTGTACTCACTAGCCTCTGTCGATGGTCAAGTGAATATCACCTATTTAAATAAATCACTATGTGTCCATGAGATTTAACATTAAATAGGAGTCATTAAAATCAGATTTCATTGTAGGTTACATATGGTATATAGGTATATGTCTATCCTATATACACATCATGCAGTCTATCACATGTAGAATGGCAAGAACATATGTCAACATACCCAGACCTAGGTTTACATTCCATTTGTCAATTTCATATAAACTGTCAAGCTAATTACTGGCCAGATAATTATAATTCAAGCATAAGATATGTCAATTAACTCCAACGCAATCAATTTACATAAAGAGGAAATGAATTGTCATCAATTTACATGCTAGGTTCCATTACAACCTTAATTCTGAAGTTTAGTTCATCACTAACTCAATAACCATGATACAAGTTTAACAACATTAAGATAAATCAAAGTAAGAGGGGTAAGAGAAGGTAGAACTCAGTTGTCACTCTGAATTGTCCTTCAACTCCAACGTTGATTCCTCCTCTGCTGAATACTTGAACCCTTTGCTCTATTCTCTGCTCCCTGTGATGTTCCAGATCTCCTCTGCTTGCTCTTCGTGACTCCCCTTCAATCTCCCAGCTCTCTCCTTGTACGTCCACCTCCCCACTCTCTCTAACCGTTAGCCACGTATTGGAGGGTGTGTGTCATTTTAGTTCATGCCTGGGACCCACTGCAGAATACTTCGCTCATGAAATTTCCCGACGAGCGCCCACCAAGCGCCTAGCAAGCGCCTAGGCGCTCACTTGATCTGGTTGGATGTTTTAGGCAAGCGCCTACCGAGCGCCTACTGAGCGCCTAGGCGCCTACCTGGTCTGGTCAGAGGTTGAAGTTGAGCGCCTACTGAGCGCCTAGTGAGCTCCTAGGCCCTTGTCTGACAGGGATAATCACCATTTTGCCATTTTGAGCTCTTTTTCCTACACATCAAAGGGAGATTACCAAAAATAAGTAAAATACAACCATAGAGCATAAAAATGAATGAAAACAACACAAATCAATAAGCCTTAAGCATTCAATTTGCAAGTATAAAACCTACGCATCAAATACCCCCAAACTTAGCTTTTTGCTTGTCCTCAAGCAAATCAAAAACAAAATAAAACAAAACGAAATGAAACTTGAACTAACTAACAACCTACAAACCAAACAATGAACCAACGGTTATCCAAACATATGCCTCAGATATTCCTTAGTTACCATTTAGACAAAAATTCAAAATCATGTTTCGTCCATCCCCAACACATTATTAGTATCGCATTACTTTCAACCCATACCGTGTGTATGTGAATTCAATGCGTCAAATTCACCAAAATTCAGATAAATTAATTAAATTCAATGCCCATAGACGATAATTAACAGAAGGGTATACATAAGTCCTCCATATGCTTACTTGCACATAACTTTTTATTTATTTATCACGAGTGCGTTTTACGCTCCATCTCGCATCTAATCTTGGCATAAACAATGTTTACTTTTATTAGGCTTTTCAAAACTACCCATGTAACGAACTTTCCACCAATTACTCCCAAACCAGTTGGCATTAGGGCATTAAGTGTAGAGACACTCCTACGGGCTTACTTGTTCGAGTAATTAAGGCCACAAAAGCAAACTAACCAAGTTACTTTTAACTATCATACTTATCAACATTTTTTTTCTTTCATTCTTTTTTTTTTTTTTTTTTTTTTAAACAAGTAAGCATATAGAGGTTGTTCTTATCGAAACAGGCACTTAATTTAATCAACCTCTCATTCAACGATTTGAACACACCGAATATGTGCATATAAATGTCAGGGGTCTGAAACAATGCAGTTACTAGTAACAGTTAGAAATTAGACTAACACTCATTATCCAATTCACCCAAATCGCTAACTAATTCATCAAATTATCATCATCAACAAACATAAGATTATATCACTTCATTGCTTGATTCACTACTCTAACATGCCTAACTATGCATAATACCTAGACTAACCCACTTTCGTAGGGACCACGATTACACTTAGCACGTGTAACAAGCCTTTGAACCACAAGGTTACCCCAAATGGACGAGTTGTGTCTCGTGAGGGTTTGCAATGAATGTACCCACAAAATTCTAAAATTAAATGCAACTGTCCTAAATTACAATTTAAATTTTAAATTTTTTTTTTTTAAACTACAACATGCAAATAATTATATGCATTTATACAAGACACGACACTATGCAGGATATGACACTTATCCCAGCAAGTTATCCCACCCCCAAACATAAACAGCGAAATGTCCTCAATTTGCAATAAGAAAGAAATGTAATACATAAGACTTCCCTGTAATTGCTTAGTTATCATCATTGTGCTCCTCATCCGGGGTCAAGCCGTGGGAATGTTGGGATTTGAGGAATATCGGGAAGCTGAATATTGGAGAGTGCATGAGCTAAGGCCTGAGCGACATTCACATTAAATTCGTGCATCACATCTTGTCGCTGAGTTATTGGTGTATTTTATCAAGCTATGTCATGGAATTGATAAATCTTTGTGTCGTACGAGGATCGGGAACTCTCACCACGTTGTCTTTTTGGTCCTATGGCTCACTAACAAAATGCAAGGTGATTACCCAACCTTACTCCAGAAAATTGCAGCCAAATAAGCACACTTTATTCTTTCAGGAATTTTAGCGAACACTTGGTGTGCACCTTTAAAATCATGAACCAAATATGCTCCCCCAAACTTGGATTCTACCACCCACTGTGGGTTTATCAATTTGAGCAACCCAATCACATATTCGAAGCCCAATTACAGACTAAATTCAAACTCAAAAAGAACATTTACTCTTCCAACTGGGGGTTAAAGATGTTGTTCTTAACTTTAATGCAGTACCCAAGCCTTGAATTGAAGTCGTTGGTGGGATAAACGAACAAGAGGGCAGAATGCTCAGCGAGACCTCATTGACTTTGGCGAGTCCTCTTTGGTTTCAGCAATATAGAGGCTTAAGTTTGGAATAGGTTGGTTTGAAACTTCCTTGTTGCACTTAGATTGTAAGATGAAAGGTTGGGAGTGTGCTCTAGAGTTCGAATAGTTGATGGATTGCACAATAAACTCAAACCCCAGTCGAGACTCTTATTTCCCTCTCTTGTACGTGCAGCTCCTATTTTTGGGGCAGTCCAGTCAAGCGCCTAGGCGCTTGGTAGGCGCTTACTAGGCGCTCTACCAGCGCTTAGGCGCTCTTAGCTCCTGTTCTCAGCCTCCTTTGTTGCATTAATTCCCTCCTTGTGTATGCTACTTGTACCTACCATGAGACAAATAGTTCGTATTAACAACACATGATTTTTAGAAATAATCTAACTACAAATTATGAAATTTTAACATAATTTAACTCCACAAAAGCTTAAAACTATAAAATTAACACTTTGGGTTGCCTCCCAAACAGCGCTTGGTTTTAAGTCATCAGCCCGACTTTGCCCTTTTCAATCAACGTTGGCGAAGATGATTGAGATTTTCTGACGATCAAAATCACCACCCCGATAATGTTTCAACCTTTGGCCATTCACTTTGAAAGTTTGCTTCGTAGCTAAATCCTCCAATTCCACCGCTCCATGTGGAAATACTTGAATGATAGAGAACGGACCTGACCACCTCGACTTAAATTTTCCTGGGAAGAGTTTCAAATGGGAGTTGAAGAGAAGAACTTGTTGACCCGGCTCAAAATTCCTCGGGATGATCTTCTTGTCGCGCCATTTCTTTACCTTATCCTTATATAATTTAGAGCTTTCGTAGGTCTGGAGACGAAATTCATCAAGCTCATTTAATTGCAATAATCGCTTTTCACTCGCTGATGTTGCATCAAAATTAAGCTTTTGGAAAGCCCAATACGCGTTATGCTCAATAGCTGGTTTAGCCCCTTCTTCGAGTAGAATCTTGTGCATGCAAACAGTCGGACTATTTCCCTTTGTATCCAAATATGCATACCTAAGATGCTTAGGTAGTTGTTTAAGCTCTAAAGGTGCTAGTTTCACTAATGAAGTTTTAGCTCTAACATTAGACTTCCCCGAGTAATCAAGTGCTTCAAATTGCTGTTGAAACTGAGAGTGCCTTGGTGAAGAATCCAGCAGTTGCACATACTCCATAGCTTCTGAATATTCTGAAATTTCTTCATTAACAATAGAAGTCTCAAGAGGATCAAGAGCATTATTACTTGCAAGCATTTCGTTAACTGCTCCATCAACCAAATCAACTATGAGGCATTCATCAACATCACTGGGGAATTTCATTGCCTTAAACACGTTGAAGGTTACCTCTTGGTCTTGCACTCGCATAGTCAGCTGTCCTTTCTGAACATCAATCAATGTTCTCCCTGTTGCAAGAAATGGTCGACCCAAAATGATTGGAATGTCTCGGTCCTCCTCAAAGTCTAACACGATGAAATCCGCCGGAAATATGAATTTGCCGACTTTAACCAAGACATCCTCCACAATCCCCCGCGGATAAGTGAGTGATCTATCTGCTAACTGAAGAGTTACATTTGTGGGAGTGACTTCTTTCAAACCAAGTTGCTGATAAACCGAGAAAGGCATGAGGTTGATACTTGCACCCAAATCACATAAGCACCGGTTGAAAAACTGGCTCCCAATTGTGCATGGTATAGTGAAACTACCCGGATCCTTAAGCTTCAGTGGAAGTTTCTTTTGTAAGATGGCGCTGCACTCCTCCGTTAAAGCTACAGTTTCAAATTCTCCCAACCTTTTTTTCTTTGACAAAATGTCCTTCATGAATTTGACGTAGCTGGGCATCTGTCCCAATGCATCTGCGAATGGAATGTTAATTTGTAACTTCTTAAACACCTCCAAAAATTTTGAAAATTGCATGTCCAATTTCCGTTTTTGCAATCTCTGTGGAAATGGAACAGGCGGTACCAATGAAGCATTTCTATCCATTTGAGCTTTCTCCTTTGCCTGTGCATCTGACTTAGTCCCCTTTTCTTCAACTTCTTTTTCGATTTCTTCTTTCTTCTTTTTCTCTTCTCTTGGCAACTCCTGTTTTGCCTCTTGCAATTCTTTCCCATTTCTAAGCATAATAGCTTTGCAATGCTCTTTCCCTTCTCTTTTTGGATTCACCTCTGTGTCGCTTGGCAAATTTCCATGAAGACGGTTATTCATTTCATTTGCCAACTGTCCCATCTGATTCTCTAAGTTATGAATTGACACTGCTTGGCTTTTTATGTTCATGTCCATCTGATTCATAATCTTGTCTTGCGCACTCATCCTTGACTCTGTTCCAGCCATGAATTTTACCAACATTTCTTCCAAGTGTGACTGTTTCTCTGGTTGTTGAAGGGGTTGATCGTGAAATCCGGGGGGGTTGGATTGCCTTGGAGCATTCTGTGGATAGGTTTGATTATCTCTCCATGAAAAGTTCGGGTGGTTCCTCCACCCCGGATTATAACTGTTGGGGTTGCTAGTGTTCTGTTGTCGGTTATAATTCCCCAAATACTGCACTGACTCTGAACTAATGGCGCATTGATCACTGGAATGACTTCCAGCACATAACTCGCACACCATTGCTACATTCTGTACATCCTTTGCACCCATAACATCAATTTTTCTTGTCAACGCCGCAATCTGAGATGTCACTTGAGCTGACAACGCTGTAACTGCATCCACCTCAATGATCCCAGCTACCCGTGGTTGGTTCATCCTTGCAGTTGGCCACTGATAGTTGTTGACTGCCATAGTCTCTAGCAATTTATATGCTTCATCAAAATTTTTGGCCATTAAAGCTCCTCCTGCTGCTGCATCAATACTAGTACGTGTAGCATTAGCCAACCCATTGTAGAACGTCTGAACTAGCAACCACTGAGGTACCCCATGATGAGGACATCTGCGCATTAAGTCTTTAAACCTCTCCCACGCTTCATATAGCGACTCCGAATCATGTTGAACAAAACTCGTAATGTCATTCCGCATCTTGGCTGTTTTAGCTGGTGGAAAGAATTTGGCAAGGAACTTTTGTGCCAAATCGTTCCATGTCGTTATTGAACTAGGGGGTAATGAGTGAAGCCACGCCCTTGCCTTATCACGGAGTGTGAACGGAAATAACCTCAGTCTGATTGCATCTTCACTGACTCCATGAAACTTAAACGTATCACAAATCTCAAGGAAACTTACTAAGTGTTCACTCGGATCATCATTCGGTAAACCCCCAAATGGCACTGAATTTTGCAGCATCTGAATCGTTCCTGGCTTAATTTCAAAATTTGTAGCGGTAATCGCTGGTCTTTGAATACTTGATTGTAACTCAGTGATTTGCGGCATAGCAAAGTCTCTAAGCGATTTCTGTTCCTCTTCCGCCATCCTTGCTTGCTGTTGTACTGTATCTTGAACAAAATTTCGGATCCGACGGAACCTTCGTTCAATATCGTCTTCGAATGGTACTGGTTTCAATCCTTTCGAACGTGTTTGCATACACGAACTCGGATACCTGAAAAGAACAAAAAGAAAAAAAAAACTGTTTAACTAAGATTAACTTGACTATAATTAGTTTTGGAACAATAATAATAAAATAGTCCCCGGCAACGGCGCCAAAAACTTGTTTGCCTAAATCTGACCCAGTAAAACACGCATGTATACGTGGTCTAACTGTAGTAAAATAGCAAGCAAGGTATCGTATCCCACAAGGACTATCTACTATTAATTCACCGAAATACTAATCATAAAGTGCTCCAATCCTAGTTAAACGACTACGCAAAGTTGATGAATATTGATTAAGTGAATGAGTTAAATTAATTAAATTAACGAAACCTAAATTACCAAGATTTGTTGTCAAGTTGTAAAACGTTAAGGTTATAATTTCCCCTAACACTTCAATTGAACCTTTTCATTCCCTCTTTATGTCATCAAACACGTGGATTTAATAACCAGAAAATCATGTGTACTCACTAGCCTCTGTCGATGGTCAAGTGAATATCACCTATTTAAATAAATCACTATGTGTCCATGAGATTTAACATTAAATAGGAGTCATTAAAATCAGATTTCATTGTAGGTTACATATGGTATATAGGTATATGTCTATCCTATATACACATCATGCAGTCTATCACATGTAGAATGGCAAGAACATATGTCAACATACCCAGACCTAGGTTTACATTCCATTTGTCAATTTCATATAAACTGTCAAGCTAATTACTGGCCAGATAATTATAATTCAAGCATAAGATATGTCAATTAACTCCAACGCAATCAATTTACATAAAGAGGAAATGAATTGTCATCAATTTACATGCTAGGTTCCATTACAACCTTAATTCTGAAGTTTAGTTCATCACTAACTCAATAACCATGATACAAGTTTAACAACATTAAGATAAATCAAAGTAAGAGGGGTAAGAGAAGGTAGAACTCAGTTGTCACTCTGAATTGTCCTTCAACTCCAACGTTGATTCCTCCTCTGCTGAATACTTGAACCCTTTGCTCTATTCTCTGCTCCCTGTGATGTTCCAGATCTCCTCTGCTTGCTCTTCGTGACTCCCCTTCAATCTCCCAGCTCTCTCCTTGTACGTCCACCTCCCCACTCTCTCTAACCGTTAGCCACGTATTGGAGGGTGTGTGTCATTTTAGTTCATGCCTGGGACCCACTGCAGAATACTTCGCTCATGAAATTTCCCGACGAGCGCCCACCAAGCGCCTAGCAAGCGCCTAGGCGCTCACTTGATCTGGTTGGATGTTTTAGGCAAGCGCCTACCGAGCGCCTACTGAGCGCCTAGGCGCCTACCTGGTCTGGTCAGAGGTTGAAGTTGAGCGCCTACTGAGCGCCTAGTGAGCTCCTAGGCCCTTGTCTGACAGGGATAATCACCATTTTGCCATTTTGAGCTCTTTTTCCTACACATCAAAGGGAGATTACCAAAAATAAGTAAAATACAACCATAGAGCATAAAAATGAATGAAAACAACACAAATCAATAAGCCTTAAGCATTCAATTTGCAAGTATAAAACCTACGCATCACTCTCTTGCAAACCTCTCCAAAATTTCGATGTGAAGCGCGGATCTCTGTCAGACACAATCGACACTGGTACTCCATGGTGTGACACAATCTCCTTCACATACAACTTTGCCAACTACTCTAGACTATATCTTATCTTGATCGATAAAAAGTGTGCAGATTTTGTCAAACGATCCACGATTACCCATATTGCATCAAATCCCTTCTGAGTAACTGGAAGTCCCACCACAAAGTCCATCGTGATATGCTCCCATTTCCACTCCGGAATTTCCAACGGTTGTAGCAGTCCACTTGGTCTCTGATGTTCTACTTTAACTCTCTGACATGTTAGACATCGGCTAACGCACTCTGCCACTTCCCTCTTCATATTTGGCCACCAAAAATATTGACGTAAGTCCTGATACATCTTGGTACTCCCAGGGTGTATCGAGTACTTTGTAGTGTGAGCTTCTTGCAAGATTTTTTCTTTTAATTCTGGAACCATCGGTATACAGATCCTCCCTTCAAACCTTAACAGTCCTGTATTATCCACTTTGTATTTCAAATCTGCCCCTTCTAAAATTCTCTTTCTAATACTAACACATTCTTCATCTTGCTTTTGAGCCTCCTTTATTTTATCTAATAAAGTTGGACTCGCTTCTACAGTGAATAGTTTCTCATCTGAACCCTTCAGATGTTTTTTCTCTAACTCTAATCTTTCTATATCTTTTATCAACTCCTCTTGAGATGTTAACATTAATAACTTCTCCCTGCCCTTTCTGCTCAAAGCATCAGCTACAACATTCGCTTTACCCGGATGGTACAGAATTTCACAATCGTAATCCGTTATCAATTCCAACCATCGCCTCTGCCTCATGTTTAGCTCCTTTTGAGTGAAAATATACTTCAAACTTTTATGGTCTGTGTATATTTCACACTTCTCCCCATACAGGTAGTGCCTCCAGATCTTTAGGGCGAACACTACTGCTGCTAACTCCAGGTCGTGAGTTGGATATCCCTTCTCATAGTCCTTCAACTGTCTTGATGCGTACGTAATGACCTTTCCGTGTTGCATTAACACACACCCAAGTCCCTTGAGTGACGCATCACTGTATACCACAAAACCCCCGGTATTGTCAGGCAATGACAACACCGGTGCTTCACTAAGCCTCTTCTTAAGTTCCATAAAACTCGCTTCGCATTTATCCGTCCATACGAATTTAACTGTCTTTCTTGTCAAGTTGGTTAACGGTGTCGTTATTTTAGAAAAATCCTAGATAAATCTTCGATAATAACCCGCCAACCTAAGGAAACTTCTAACTTCTGTCGGTGTCTTTGGCTGCTCCCAATTTATAACTGCCTCTACCTTTGTTGGGTCCACCGAAACACCTTCCTCATCAATTACATGCCCCAGAAACTGTACCCTCTGTAGCCAAAATTCACACTTTGAGAATTTTGCATACAGTTTTTCCCTCCTTAGTGTTTCCAACACCACTTTTAAGTGCTCAGCGTGCTCCTCTTTCGTCTTTGAATATACCAGAATATCATCTATGAATACAACAACGAACTTGTCCAAGTACGGCTTGAACACCCTGTTCATCATATCCATAAATGTTGTTGGTGCATTCGTTAGACCGAATGACATTACCAAAAACTCAAAATGTCCATAACGAGTTCTAAATGTCGTCTTCGGTACATCTTCTTCCCTTACCTTCAACTGATGGTAACCGGTTCGTAAGTCTATCTTTGAAAAGTACTTCGCTCCCTTAAGTTGATCAAACAGATCATCAATCCTGGGTAACGGGTACCTATTTTTAATCGTAACTTTGTTCAACTCACGATAGTCGATACAAAGTCTTAGGGATCCGTCCTTCTTTTTTACAAATAATACCGGTGCTCCCTAAGGAGACACACTTGGTCGAATATATCCTTTATCTAGTAGCTCCTGCAGTTGTATCACCAATTCTTTTAATTCTACCGGCGCCATTCTGTATGGTGCTTTCGAAATTGGTGCAGTTCCTGGTGCCAGTTCAATTTTGAACTCAACTTCCCTATCCGGTGGTAAACCCGGTATCTCATCTGGGAAGACATCCGAGAATTCTCGTACCACAGGTATTTGACCTAATTCACCCTCTACTCTTTGAGTATCAACCACATGAACCAGATAACCTACGCACCCCTTTCTCAGCAATCTCTTTGCTTGCATCATCGTCAGACAACGATATTGTCTTGGCGATTTACTCCCCTGAAATACCACTTTCAACTTACTCGGGGTTTTCAAAGTTATACTCTTCTTCTGGCAGTCAATCAACGCCTCATGATTCGATAACCAGTCCATACCGAGAATGATATCAAACTCTCCCAAACGAATTGGAATTAAGTTCACTTCAAGTTTAAATCCTCCTAACTCAACGCAACAATTCCTATGAATATATTCTACGGTAATAACTTCATTGTTGGCTACTTCTATATTCAAAGGATTTTCTAGTTTTTCTTGGGGTAGTTTTAATCTATTAGCAAATTCTTCGGATATAAATGAACAGGTAGCACCCGAATCAAATAATACATAAGCATTGATATTATTGATCGGAATAATACCTGACACTACGTCCTTTGATTCTACAGCATCCTGAACCGTCATGTTAAAGGTGCGTGAAATTGGTCTGTTCGGTTGATTGGTTGGTCCTCCAATGGTTAGCTTGCTATTGTTGCTTCTATTTCCACCAGATACGTCATTCTTTTTCTTTGGGCAGTCCTTAATTTGGTGGTCCGACGCTCCACAAGAAAAACATCCGCTCCTCTTCCCTTTAGGGCATTGGGGAGCAATATGCCCTTGCTGCCCGCAGTTATAACAGACCCCCTTACCCTTCATGCATTCCCCAGAATGGTTCTTCCCACACTTTTCACATTTGTTGCCTTTCTTGGCTTCTCCTCCAGTTTTACTGCCTCCTGACATCTGGTTATCATTCCACTTCCTTTTGTTATAATTGCTACCTCCAGTTCCTTCCTTAGGCCCATCATGACCTTTCTTCTTCTTATCTTGGTTGTATTTCACTAATGCTTCATTCCCTCCTTCGGCAATAATTGCCCTCTCCAATAATGCTGAAAATGTGTCGATTCTCAGAACAGCAACCCTACTATACACCCAAGGCTTTAAACCCAGCTCAAATCTTCGTGTTTTCCTCGCTTCGGTGTCCACCTGGTGTGGAGCAAATCGAGCTAATTCATTGAACTTTGCGGCGTACTCTGCCACTGACATGTTTCCCTGCTTCAAGTCCAAGAATTTCATCTCCATTCTGTTTTTCATGCTGTCCGGGAAATAATTCTCGAAGAATAATTCTTTAAAACATACCCATGTTACAATACCTTCTTCAGCTCTACCCTTATTCGCTTTCCACCAGTAATTCGCCTCTCCTTTCAGCATGAAGGTGGCAAATGACGTCTGTTGTTCATCAGCCACTCGTACTACCTCAAACACTTTTTCTATTTCCTCAATCCACGTTTGGCCCTCTATAGGATCTGTAGACCCACGAAATTCTGGTGGTCCTACTAATTTGAAATCCTTAAAATTTGCTAAGTGTGTCCCTGGCTGGTTTACAGCTGGCGGTACTACTGGTTGTACTATTGGTGGTGGTCTATTTTGCATCATCTCCATCATCATGGCTGCGAAAGCCCTCATTGGGTCTTCCTGCCTCTCAGCATTGTTTCCGACTTCAACTACACGTCGAATTCGAGGTACACGTCTTGGCGGCATTCTCTGTTAGTAAACAAAATCTTATATTTATTATTTTGTATATTACATTTTATGCACATTTTATAAATGTTTAGACATTTAATAGTTAACGCAAAAATCAAACTCAATCAGACCAAGTTATCATAATAAGGTCGCATCTATATTCATATGCCAACTGGTAGTGTAAAACACTTACATCACAGACATATTTCTATAAACGCTAACTATCCCTCTAGTCAACAAAAGACGAGATAACATGAAACCTATCCCAAAGAACAACAATAGATGGGATTCACAAGAACTACATTTCCCTAAAACACAAAAAGTGGGGATGTATCATAAACACCTAGCATCTCTCATAGTTTGAGGTTTACATCATATATATAACCCTATGAACAAAAAGTGGGTTCTAAACTGCATCTATATACAAACAGAAAAATAAAATATCAACGATCAATCCGACGGGCAGCGGCCTCGTGCTCTTGCCGAGCGATCCTGTCAACCACACTGCGTCTCACTACCTGCCTGCTCAAATATTCCTCTCGAGGATAATTCAGGATCTTGCTCCTTAGCCTACCAAAAGCGGTATCTAACTCGAAACTAGCAGTATCAATCCTGGTAGCACTGGCCCTAACCTCAGCCTCAAGCTCATCAGCCCTCCTGGATATGCTCATCCACTCATCATATATGCGGATCTTATCCGCTATCTCCATGTCAAACTCAGCTGACATCCCTGCTAACTGTCTCTGCAACTCATCCCTTTCTGCTTGGAATCCCTCAGCCTGTCTATTAGACTGCTCCAGCTCATCAACTAGATCTACCTCCCTTTCACGGAGGTGATGTACTGTAACTCCTAGCGAAATAGCAGTCTGACGGTACCCCTGCACCTGAGTCTCCAACACAGCCACATGCTCCTTCAACCTGGTCACCTCGTCAGACATCTGATATGCTGCATCTCTATACCGGTCATCCATCTCCTGATGGGTCTGATTCTCTCCCTCCAAATGCTGAACTCTAGACTCTAGCTCTATGTTAGCACTGGTCAGCTCCTCGATAATATCACTAGCAGTGGTGCCCATGCCGTCAGCATACTCAGCTGGCTGCTCAATCAGATCATCCTCAGATAATGGCTCCTCAGCTGACTCCTCCTCGGAGTCTGTCTGTTGTCCCTCAGACTCGTCATCACTTTCAAATCTCATAACCCCTCCTCGCACTGGTGACTCAGCCTCTACTATATAATCCTCCTCAGCAGCAGCCTCCAACTCATTCTCAACAACAGGTGCCTCAATCACTGGTCCTACTGGCTCAGCCGGCTCAACCCAGACAATATGTTTGTCCACCGGAGCATCCTCCATCAGTCTACTAGGCTCGCCTAGATCTGTCATCCTACAAACACAATAATAGACAAAACAACAGCATGTTAGTATCATAATAAAATATATTCATTGATGAAATGAAACAATATTTCATTATGTACAACATCGGCTCGATGAATTTTCACGATTCACCTCCAACAAAACTTGACTCAAAGGATCTCCTCGACCCATCCTCCTAGCGTACTCCATATGAGTTTAATTCTAAGGTTATAACCTAGGTTTCACAACTCCTAAAGTCTATAACCTACAGCTCTGATACCAACCTGTGACACCCCCAAATTCAGGTACCACTACCTCGAATTTGGTGTTCACGCAATAAAATAAACAATCTCTGCTAAACAACATGTAATACTAATGCAGAAAATAAATAAACATATGTTATCTATTACAATGACTTTCTAGTCCCAAGGTCTATAACCTTTACCAAAATAAACATCACAAACTACAAAATAATATCAGTGTTTGCGTTACAATCTTATAAGTTCTAAACAAAATATAAATAGACTGACAACTATCTAGATAATTAAGATTTTGCTTTCCCTTTTCCTTTATCTTTACCCGATCCTTCAGGTTTAGCTGCAAAATATTTTATGACATAGCAAGTATGAGCAACTAGCTTGCTCAGCAATTTAAATGAATAATAATAATTATGTCATAAATGAATAGGAATATCAACTAAATGATTTAATAAAAGGAGCTCAACAATGAACAATAGAATCATTGCACAAAATAAAGAAGTGACAATTGATTATTTAACTGCTAAATTAATCACATAACACATATAATTTTATATTAATCATATAAGACATTTGATTGATCTTATATTAATGATTTAATTAATCAATATTATTTTTCTTGAGTGTTAAACACTTATTAAACTCTTAAACAATTTACTATCATTGTTTAATTAAATTCTTTTTATAATATTAACTTTATCTTTATTTAATTACTATTTAATATCAGTTAAAGAGTAATTAATTAATTACCTTTAGTCATTATTTTACAATAGATAATAACTAATTATGTTTATTTATTATTTAAAAGTTAATTAAATAATAAATAATTAATGTATTAATCTTAATTGCCTTATTATTGAATATTAATTAAATAATAATTAATTTATTAATTATCCTCATTTATTATTATTTAATAATAAATAATTAGTTTATTAACTTTAATTATCTTTAATTATTATTTAACGTTAATTAAATAATAATCAATTAATTAAATATCCTTACTTATTATTTAATATTAATTAAATAATAAATAATTAGTTTATTAACTTTAATTATCTTTAATTATTATTTAACGTTAATTAAATAATAATCAATTAATTAATTATCCTTGCTTATTATTTAATCTTAATTAAATAATAAATAATTAGTTTATTAACTTTAATTATCTTTAATTATTATTTAATGTTAAATAATAATTAATTAATTAATTAATTATACTTATTTATTATTTAATCTTAATTAAATAATAAATAATTAATTTATTAATTTATTAATTTATTCCTAATTTAATTATTATTTAATGTTAATTAAATAATAATTAATTAATAAATTACCATTACTTATTATTTAATCTTAATTAAATAATAATTAATCATTCTCTAATTATTATTTAATGTTAATTAAATAATAATTAATTTCTTAATTATCTTTATTTATTACTTAAATAATAAATAATTAATTTATAAATTTTATATCTTTTCAATTATTATTTAATATTAATTAAATAATAATTAGTTAACTATTTATCTTTATTTACTATTTAATTATAAATTAAATAATAAACAATTAATTTATTTACTTTATCTTTCTTATATTATTATTAAATACTTAAATCACATATTTAATATTTAATAATAATTTATTAGTAATTTTATCTAATTACTAACTAATTAATAGCTAATTAGTGCACTATTTACACCTTAAATACAATTAAAAATAATTAATTTATTAATTAATCTTACTTATTATTTAATATTACTTAAATAATAAGTAATTAGCAGTTTGATGATTTTTCAGAAATTAAAAATATTAATTTATCATTTTTCCTTTAGTTAGTAAGGTTTAATCATATTTTAATTATGGAAATTACCAAATGACATGCTAAAAATACAAACATATTTTTATAAAATACTAAACGAAAAACCAAGCAACTTCCGTCAAGGACTCATCGCCGGAACCGGTCATAATTCCGGTGAACCGGTCGCCGGAAAGTTTCGGCCGGTTCATGAAAAAAAAACCGGCAGAAACATTACTTATTTCCAGATTTTTGTCTAACTTTGGGGTCTTGGAGAAAAACCTTAATAACTTGAGTTCTATAACTCCGATGGAGCTCTACTAGGTATCGATGGAATCGTGACTTCCCGAACTACAATTTTCTGTGCTCAAACACCATTTTTGGATAAGTTTTGATTTCGGAAATTAGGCTTAAAGTGGACTGTTCATGCAATAACTTGGACAGTGAGGTGTGTTTGGTCAAAAATGCATAACTTACTCATTTTAACACATTTTTGGGTGATTCCAAAGGGATTTTTTCCTTAACTTATCCATATATTCCCAGAAATTATTAAATCACAAAAATAATTTGTAGATTTTAAAATGTGCAATTTATTCGTACAACCTATGTTTTGTTCGTCGGTAAAAATATTTTCAAGTATTTTGCTAGATTTTTCTACATAAATCCATACCACTATATATTTAAACCACATGGCATCCTATATAAACTTGTCTAGCATGATTCTAAACATAAAGATCTCCAAGATAATATTTCTACCATAAAATTTTAAAGAAAACCAAGATTAGGATTTTAAAGGAATTTTTTTACCTTTTGCTTTTGATGGCTTGTTTTCTTTGCTTTCCAAAGTAGGTAATAAGTTGTGATGACATCCAAGAACACCCCCCTTGATGAAAATGGCTTGACTCACTTGACTCGGTGGTGACTCACTACACAACTCACTTCCTTTTTCTTTAACTCACCTAGTTAACTCACTATAACTCACTAAAACATTATATAGAAAATACTTGCAATATTTTTTAAACTCTCCACCAAATGAGCTAGCTTCTATTTATAGTAGTATAAATCTATACATATAACATATATATGTATAGATTGGACTTCAACATTTTTACAAAATTTGCTAGCCAAAAAGGTTGAGTGTTCCACACACTAATAAAATCAACAAATTGAATAAAAATTTGGAATCCATAGTACTCTCTCCATACCACCAGCCATGCTCTCTAATTTGTCCCATTTTTGATTTATTTTTATACTCAAATTGGTAAATAATGGATCTTCTAGAAGCTTTAGCAATTGGATCAAGGAATGGGCTTGCAATTTATTTCATTTGGGTCATATATGATCATAATAATCCAACAACATTGGGCTACCAAAATAACTTACCCACTTCTTAATAAATTGGGCTAGCTTAATTAAATATCAACCCACAAAGCACATCACACAAATCCCTCACTTAATTAATTGTTTGGGATTATTTAAATAATTATAGGAACATTTAAATAATCAATTTAAATTTAATTTATATAATCAATTTAGACTCGTCATATTCAATATAAATTGAATATTTAATTATGGTTCCTCACAAAATAATCTTAGGCTAGTCCGTTAATTTAATAAATCCATTAATCGGACTTCCTTTACTAAAATTAACCGAATAGTCAACAATCAAATTACCACATAAAGGTTTAAATTAAATAACACAATAACTCATTTAATTAGAATTTAGTTTTCCAATTTTATTTATAATGTAATTCAAAATTCTTGGTTCTTACAATTACACCTTCTTTTAGACTATTACATAATTTCATATTGAACTTTCATCTTGCCACACAAGACTCATTAACCAAGGTTAGTTAATTCATAATATAAGCTTGTCACATATTTCTCAAAATTTATAAGTTTATCTTAACCTCTTCTTTAATTCAAGACTCATTAACCAAGGTTAGTTAATTCATAACATAAGTTTGTCACATATTTTTCAAAATTTATAAGTTTATCTTAACCTCTTCTTTAATTCTTACTTAATTCAAATTTATTGAATTAACTAACTTCATATCTTTCTTATCACATAAAGCATACACATATACACAATCATTTTCAAATAATTTTCTTTTTCATTGATAATAATATTATAGGGTTTTCTTGGTCATTACATTTTTTATGCCATAATGATCTATAATCTTTAATCTTTAATTATTACTAGAATTTATGGTATTGAGTTGCTAATTGCACAAGATGAGGAAAAAGTGTTGAGTTGGATCTACAAGGTTTGTATTTAACGATAACCCTTTTGTTTTTGCTGGTTGAAGGACCAATTGTCTTTTGAGTAGATTCCAAGTTATCACTCGATTCATCTTCTTCGGGGAAACTTGGTCCTCATATGGAAGATATTATTTACAGCTTGAATTATTCCTCGAGGTTACACTCTGGGAAAGTGATAGCATGGTATTCTCCGAAAAGGAAGGAGGGGGTGATTGAGCTGCGCTTATTTGAGTTCTAATTCCTGATTTGGCTGCGTTTTAGAAGCTTTGGTTGTCTTTTAGATACCCCTTATTGGGTTAACATTTTTGCATGGAAGTATTTTTCTTTTTCCTGATTTACGTGTAGATTTTTTTAATTTTTTTTTAGTAACAATTGCGTAGTCAAATGAGTGCAGCTGATTTTCTGCTCCAGACGCCATAGCCTTTTGAAACTCAAGAGACTAGAAGTTAAAGCAAATCTCAATCTGCTCATTCTTTTTTATTCCAAGGGACAAATATATACCAAAGATTTATTCTTTATCCAATTGATAATGTCTTGAAAAGTGTTTCCTTGCTTTCCGCTACAATGTTGGAATATATAAATTCAAGATTTAGCTGGAGTTCCTTACTGTAGCGACCCGAAATATTTTAATATAGAGAAATAGAATTATTGGCTGTAATTGTAAATTTTTGGGGGATTAAATTAAATCATTATATGATGGCTTGGTTTATTTAATTATGTGTTGAAATAATTAAAGAAATTTAAGGAAGGTTCAATTAATGGGTTAATTAAATTAATGGATCAACCTAGGTTGTATAGTATCAAAGTTTGATAGAGTAAATGAACTATGTGATATTTAATTAAATAGCTAACAAGTTAAGCTGGGTGTGCAAATTAATTAATATGGTTATTAATTAATGAGATTGCGTAAACATTAATAATGTTATATTTATTTTCATTTGGAAAGTTATTGATAGCGGGGGTATTAATATTTTATATTTCCACTAGGAATTTAATTTGAGCAACCCAAAGCTTAGTTGCAATATAAGTAACAACTGGGCCACCAGTTGTTTAATTAACAAAACAAATAGCAGCCCAGCCCAAGAGTAATAACATAACCCGGTGGAAAAAGTAAGAGTCTGAACCACAGTTGGTCTATACTCAATGTTCATGTTCATAAAACTTTAGAATGGACTGATGTATTGACTTATTATTTGGTTTAGATGTTGTTTCCTGTTGGGAGAAATTTGTGTTAAGGATCATGAAGGGTTTAGGCGATACAAAGATAGAGTAGGTGGAAGAGTATTTGTTTACTGTAAATAATCAGTTTACTAAAAGTCTAAGAAAACCAAGGTGGTTAAACCTTCTGTCCAAGGATTTATTTTCAAATCAGAACCTCTTTAGTAATGTGTTAGACGTTGTGTTAGTCTAAAGGGTAAACCAGAAAGGTTAAAATGAGTTCTGGTATGTTGTATGAAGTTATTGTAAATCTGAGAATTTTTCTTAGTTGGAGTGCACTGGTAGTAGAGTGCTCTAGTAGTAGAGTGCACTGGTAGTAGAGTGCTGCTGGTAGTAGAGTGCTGGTAGTAGAGTGTTCTGATAGTAAGTGTTGTTGTTGGTAGTAGAGTGCTGCTGCTGGTAGTAGAGTGTTGCTGCTGGTAGTAGAGTGCCGCTGGTAGTAGAGTGTAAGACCCCGAATTTTATGAAATACAAAATTTAATTTTTCTTCATATATATATTTTTTTGAAACAGTAAGTGGTTAAATCGATAAAGTTAAAAGTTAAGGATGTTATGTGCAAATTTTATTTTGTCGGACAATATTCGTTTGGTCGGGGAATATTCGTTTGGTCTGACGGCGCCGAAATAACAAATTATTGGTGGACCCCACATCGGAATATTTGTCGGATATAGAAAACGACAGAAATAACCTTTTTAAATAAAAATAGTCAACGGAACTGTTAAAATACCGGTGATAAAAGAATAGTAGCATACGATAGTTATTGGTATTTTCTGTAGCACTCGGTACTCTACAGTAACACACGGTATTGCATAGTGTCTCATATTTTTGGTCTGATAATTGACACCGTAACTGTTACGCATCATTTCATCGATAATTGTCACTGCATAATATTTTATATTATCAATTCAATAATTGTTGTTACACAGTATTTTGCATTATTGATTTAATAATTGTCATTACACTGTATTTTATATCATTGAGTCAATAATTGTTGTTGCACTGTTTTTAAAATTATTGAACCTAATAATTGTCACAGTAACATATGCACAGTAATTCACATTATTGAATCAATAATTGTCATTACACAGTAACGTATGCTTTATTTTACATTATTGTTATCTCTATTATGATGTTATTTAAACAGTTGTATTTCATTAATTTATTGACTTGATATCTAAGAGCTAACTATACTGTATTTATAACAATTAGTCATAATAATTGAATTGATAAAGTTATTTGTTTATAATATAAAGTTAGGTGATTATTAGGTGATATGAAATGAATGGTGTAGATTAAAGTGTGAATTATTGTTGAATAATTGAATTGATTTGTTTATAATATAAAGTTAGGTGATTATTAGGTAATATGAAATGAATGGTGTAGATTAAAGTGTGAATTATTGTTGAATAATTAAATTGATTTGTTTATAATATAAAGTTAGGTGATTATTAGGTGATATGAAATGAATGGTGTAGATTAAAGATAATATAATATTTGAAATGGATGGTGTAGATTAAAAGATGATCTTTAAATGAATGGTTTAGATTAAATGAATGATAAGATTTTTGGCTATAAATAGAAGCCTTAACTTAAGGATTTTTCATAAACTTCCTTACTTGTTCTTTCTTTCTCTCTCTAAATACTTCTTGTGAAAGTTCTCTCTAAGTGTGCTTAAGTCATCTTGAGTATTTGTGAAGATCTATAAGTATACGTGTACTGTTCAAGTTAATCAACCTCATTTAAATCAATATCCAGTCACGTGTTGAGGTAAGGGATACCATCTTTTTCATCTTCCATTATTCAAACATACTATGGTAAGGGATTATCATTATTTGATTCTCGATAATAATATTGTTTCTTCCTTACTCATAAGACGTGCATTTTATTTCCATGTATTAAATTGTGGGAATAACCTTACGGAGCGGATTGCCGCCTGTTGGTGAATAACCTTTCGTATTCATTCATTATTAATCTCTGAGAATAACCTTACGGAGCGGATTGCCGCCTGTTTGGTGAATAACTCTTTGTACTCAAATTCTATTAAATTGTGGGAATAACCTTACGGAGCGGATTGCCGCCTGTTTGATAAATAACTCTTTGTACTCAAATTCTATTAAATTGTGGGAATAACATTACGGAGCGGATTGCCGCCTGTTGGTGAATAACCCTTTGTATTAATTTGCTTCACCTTTTGTTAATCAAACCTGCTACGGTAAGGGATATTATTTTCTTTCATACTCCTAAATCGAAATTTATTATGGAACTATTGCTTCTATAATTCCTGAAAATATTATATGTTCCATAATAGTTGAACTTCATTATTTCAACTGAACCTTCCTATTTACGTGAACCTTTCTATTGAATTGTAAACGTTATTCTGAACTGTGGATCTTGAATATCATTTTTAAATTTCACTCCACATCATGTTGACAATTTGGACATTATTTGAATCTGTACAAAGTAAACTTCCGATACTTATTGTTATCCTATTTCTTCTGTTCATCATTTATATCATTCTAATCATCCAAAAATCAAGCTGTTGTGAATATCTGTGGCCGGGGGCACAGATGTGATATATTTGTTGAACAGATGATAGGTTAAAGGCGATATAATAGGTTAAAGGCGATACATCTGTTCGGTGTCTTTTATGGCACGTGGTGAATGTTCTCTTTGGCCCGTAGTGCAAAGATGAACTGTTGTTTGGTATGATTATGACCAAAGGCTGAATCTGGTATAATCATGACCGTTGGTGCTATATTGAATATCTTTGGCCCGTAGTGCAAAGATGAACTGTTGATGTGCATGATTATGATCAGGAACTGTGAATTTAGATTATCATGACTAATGGTATTTCAGATGATAAAAGTTGATGATGTTTTTACGAAAAAGAGAAGCGAGTGGACATTATAGTCTGCATTATTCTTCTAATAGATTGCTCATTCCGCTGCTATTATTGATCTGAACATTGTTTAAGAATTTAACTGCAGTTTTTGATATAAACCTTGTATTCTATTGTATTCTATCAAGAACTCAACTGTTGAAGGCTAATGATAATTTATTCGTCATTATCTTAGTCATGATATTTCTTACTGGGCTATTTGAGCTCACCCTTTCTTTTGTTCCATTGTTTTTCAACAGGAGATGAAAACATAACAGGGTCTAGCCGGGGAATGGAGTGAGGGTCCGAGGAATAGTTATCATAGTCTTCACGTTTTGTAAAATAGTGTGGCAATAATAGTGAAGACTTAGTTGTGTATTATTATACACTGTATTGTTGTACGTTGTGCTTTGTTGTAATAATTTTGTTGTAGTATTTTGACGACTCAAGTTTGGGCTGTGTGGGCCCAGATTTGGGGGCGTCACAGTTGGCATCAGAGCTTAGGGATATGGTCTTTAATGGAGATCTGGGGTTAGAACTAGGAGGGGAGAGACGAATAGAATCAATCACTAGTGTGTCCTACCTAAATTAGATTTATTTTTATCTAATGAATCGATTTGAATGTAGGAACATGAAGAGATGAGTCAGTTTATTTGAACTAACATTTATTTTGTGACCACAGTTAATTATGGCATCTGGAAATCAGGAGGTTAACTATGAAATTACCGAAACAAATGTAGCTACAAAACAAGAGGCGACGAATAATCTTCTTACAAACTCAGAGTTGAATCATTTGCCTAAGGCAAAAATTATGCGTGTTCTATCCAGTAAGGATGAAGGTGAAAACTCTGCTACAGTCGTTCCAGATCCATTCTTAGAAGCAATTAAAGGAAGTAACGAACTTGCGGAAATTATTGCCTTTAATTTACTCACTAATTGGGAGAGTGATATCACCTGGTTATGCTCTATAACAAAGGATCAGAATATATGGACTTTTCATATTAGTCTTTGGGATTTATGGTGTTCCAGCTATGATTTTCAAGATTATTTAAAAATGATGTTTCTATACTTTTGGGCGTTACAATTTAGAGGAATTCAGGTTAAGTTAGTCACTATCGTGGAAACTGCAGTCTATCGAAAATACTATTTTAATGGAAATCATTGGTACCTTACTACTGATGAAGTTGATGAACCCGAGAAACAGTTTGCTAGAAAATTATTCAGTGGTATTCCCATGGTTGAAATACGTGAAGATCCGAATGAAGTATTCGGGATTCGATTTGACGATAACAGTCAAGAAACCGAATGAGGTGATAACCGGTAAGCTATTCATAAATTCTCGTGAAGTCTATGTCATATTAGATACTGGCTCTATCCACTCATTTATCTCACCTATATGTACTCAACGTTTAAATTTGACTATTGAAAACTTAAATCTTGTCTTATCAGTTGAAACCTCATTGGGAGAAATACCTATTACATTTACTATCTATAAATCTTGCCTAAGTTCAAATCAACAACCTCACATTACCTGTTGACCTTATTTCTTTAGAGATGCATGAATTTGATGTGATTTTAGGAATTGATTGGTTGACTACCCATCATGCTAAAATTGATTGTTTTCATAAGATTATTAGTTTTCATATTCCTAATCAACCTGTCATGCAAATTCAAGCAACTAAACCATTGAAATCTATAACTGTTATTTCTAGCCATAAAGTCATTCGTTTATTGAAAAACGGATGTCAAGCCTTTTTAGCTCATGTCACTGATTTGAACAAAAACACGTCAAACTTGAATGATATTCCCATTGTTAATGAGTTTCCTGACGTTTTTTCTGAGGAACTTTCTGGCTTACCCCAAACCGTGAAATTGAATTCTGTATCGATCTTGAACCCGGCACTAAGCCCATTTTTAAAGTCCCATACCAAATGGCTCCCATAGAACACCAAGAGTTGAAAGTTTAATTACTAGATATCGGTATCATTCATTCTAGTACAAAACTTATATCGAGCGAGGAATGCGAGAAGAGTTTTCAAGAACTCAAGAGGAGACTTGTTTCAGCTCCTGTTCTGACCACACCATCAGGATCAGGAGAATTTGTTATCTACAGCGATGCTTCTGGCAAAGGTCTAGGCTGTGTCCTTATGCAACATGGAAAGGTTATAGCCTATGCCTCTCGACAACTCAAAGATTATGAGAAAAATTATTCTACTCATGATCTAGAGTTGGCAGCAGTCGTTTTCGCGTTAAAGATCTGGAAACACTACTTGTACGGAGAAAAAGTGGATATCTATACGGATCATAAAAGTCTCAAGTATTTCTTCACCCAGAAGGAACTCAACATGCGACAACGACGTTGGCTTGAGCTATTGAAGGATTATGACCACACAATCCAGTATCACCCGGGAAAGGCAAACGTTGTAGCTGACGCTTTGAGCAGAAAATCTTATGCGAGTACAAGTGCACTGCTGACAACACAAAAGCGTATTTTGTACGACTTGCAAAAGATGGAGATAGAGCTAAAGACACCAGGGACCCACTCGAAGATTGCTCACGTACGAGTAGAACCAACTTTAATCGATAAAATTAAAGCTGCTCAAGCTACCGATCCGAAACTGATAAACATGATAAAGAAAGTACAAGAAGGTGCCATTCCCGAAGCAAGAATCGACGAGAAAGGAATACTTCGAGTCAACTCTCGACTCTGTGTTCCTAACGATCCTGAATTAAAGCATAAAATCATGATGGAGACACACAACACGCCGTTTGCAATCCACCCAGGAGGCACCAAGATGTATCGAGATCTTCGACATACATTTTGGTGGAACAATATGAAAAGAGAGATTGCGGAGTTTATCTCAAGGTGCCTAACTTGTCAACGTGTCAAGGCAGAACATCAAGTTCCTAAAGGTCCATTACAATCACTTGAAGTTCCCGAATGGAAGTGGGAACACATCAATATGGACTTCGTGACGGGTCTTCCAAAAGTTTCTCAAGGCTTAGATGCAATTTGGGTGATCGTAGATAGATTGACCAAATCTGCTCATTTCTTGCCTATACGAGAAAACTTTTCACTTGAACGTCTTGCCGGTATGTACATAAATGAGATCGTGAGATTGCATGGCATGCCAGTTTCCATAGTTTCTGATCGAGATCCTAGATTCACTTCACGCTTTTGGACCAGTCTACAAAAAGCTATGGGCACTGAACTACGTTTTAGTTCTGCATATCATCCTCAAACGGACGGACAATCGGAAAGGACGATCCAGACCCTCGAAGATCTTTTGAGACTTTGTGTATTAGACTTCAAAGGAAGATGGGATAAGTACTTGCCGTTGGTGGAATTTTCTTACAACAACAGTTACCAAGCAAGCATAGGCATGGCTCCATTCGAGGCATTGTATGGAAGGAAGTGTCGCTCTCCAATATGTTGGAATGAGGTAGGAGAAGCAAAATTGTTGGGACCCGAGTTGGTACGCTTGACGACCGAAAAGATCCAAATGATCCGACAACGAATACAGACCGCACAAGAACGACAAAAGAGTTATGCTGATCTTCATCGGAGAGACGAAAGTTTCAACGTCGGAGATCATGTATTCTTACGTGTTTCTCCATGGAAAGGGGTTACGAGATTCGAAAAGAGAGGAAAGCTCAACCCTCGATTTATTGGCCCATTTGAAATCCTCGATCGAATAGGAACTGTAGCCTACAGACTAGCCCTACCACCAAGTATGTCTCGCATCCATAACGTTTTTCACATATCAATGTTACGTAAATATGTGAAGGACCCAAACCACGTCATTGAGTTAGAACCAGACGTTATAGCAGATGATTTAACATACGAGGAGGTACCTGTTAAGATCCTGGATAAGAAGGAGCAGATCCTACGCTCAAAGGTTATACCTCAAGTTAAGGTTTTATGGAGGAACCAAGATACTGAGGAAATGACCTGGGAGCTAGAATCTGAGATGAAATCTAAGTATCCTTACCTCTACGATATGTCAGGTACGTCAATTTCGGGGACGAAATTTCATAAGGAGGGGAGGTTGTAAGACCCCGAATTTTATGAAATACAAAATTTAATTTTTCTTCATATATATATTTTTTTGAAACAGTAAGTGGTTAAATCGATAAAGTTAAAAGTTAAGGATGTTATGTGCAAATTTTATTTTGTCGGACAATATTCGTTTGGTCGGGGAATATTCGTTTGGTCTGACGGCGCCGAAATAACAAATTATTGGTGGACCCCACATCGGAATATTTGTCGGATATAGAAAACGACAGAAATAACCTTTTTAAATAAAAATAGTCAACGGAACTGTTAAAATACCGGTGATAAAAGAATAGTAGCATACGATAGTTATTGGTATTTTCTGTAGCACTCGGTACTCTACAGTAACACACGGTATTGCATAGTGTCTCATATTTTTGGTCTGATAATTGACACCGTAACTGTTACGCATCATTTCATCGATAATTGTCACTGCATAATATTTTATATTATCAATTCAATAATTGTTGTTACACAGTATTTTGCATTATTGATTTAATAATTGTCATTACACTGTATTTTATATCATTGAGTCAATAATTGTTGTTGCACTATTTTTAAAATTATTGAACCTAATAATTGTCACAGTAACATATGCACAGTAATTCACATTATTGAATCAATAATTGTCATTACACAGTAACGTATGCTTTATTTTACATTATTGTTATCTCTATTATGATGTTATTTAAACAGTTGTATTTCATTAATTTATTGACTTGATATCTAAGAGCTAACTATACTGTATTTATAACAATTAGTCATAATAATTGAATTGATAAAGTTATTTGTTTATAATATAAAGTTAGGTGATTATTAGGTGATATGAAATGAATGGTGTAGATTAAAGTGTGAATTATTGTTGAATAATTGAATTGATTTGTTTATAATATAAAGTTAGGTGATTATTAGGTAATATGAAATGAATGGTGTAGATTAAAGTGTGAATTATTGTTGAATAATTAAATTGATTTGTTTATAATATAAAGTTAGGTGATTATTAGGTGATATGAAATGAATGGTGTAGATTAAAGATAATATAATATTTGAAATGGATGGTGTAGATTAAAAGATGATCTTTAAATGAATGGTTTAGATTAAATGAATGATAAGATTTTTGGCTATAAATAGAAGCCTTAACTTAAGGATTTTTCATAAACTTCCTTACTTGTTCTTTCTTTCTCTCTCTAAATACTTCTTGTGAAAGTTCTCTCTAAGTGTGCTTAAGTCATCTTGAGTATTTGTGAAGATCTATAAGTATACGTGTACTGTTCAAGTTAATCAACCTCATTTAAATCAATATCCAGTCACGTGTTGAGGTAAGGGATACCATCTTTTTCATCTTCCATTATTCAAACATACTATGGTAAGGGATTATCATTATTTGATTCTCGATAATAATATTGTTTCTTCCTTACTCATAAGACGTGCCTTTTATTTCCATGTATTAAATTGTGGGAATAACCTTACGGAGCGGATTGCCGCCTGTTGGTGAATAACCTTTCGTATTCATTCATTATTAATCTCTGAGAATAACCTTACGGAGCGGATTGCCGCCTGTTTGGTGAATAACTCTTTGTACTCAAATTCTATTAAATTGTGGGAATAACCTTACGGAGCGGATTGCCGCCTGTTTGGTGAATAACTCTTTGTACTCAAATTCTATTAAATTGTGGGAATAACATTACGGAGCGGATTGCCGCCTGTTGGTGAATAACCCTTTGTATTAATTTGCTTCACCTTTTGTTAATCAAACCTGCTACGGTAAGGGATATTATTTTCTTTCATACTCCTAAATCGAAATTTATTATGGAACTATTGCTTCTATAATTCCTGAAAATATTATATGTTCCATAATAGTTGAACTTCATTATTTCAACTGAACCTTCCTATTTACGTGAACCTTTCTATTGAATTGTAAACGTTATTCTGAACTGTGGATCTTGAATATCATTTTTAAATTTCACTCCATATCATGTTGACAATTTGGACATTATTTGAATCTGTACAAAGTAAACTTCCGATACTTATTGTTATCCTATTTCTTCTGTTCATCATTTATATCATTCTAATCATCCAAAAATCAAGCTGTTGTGAATATCTGTGGCCGGGGGCACAGATGTGATATATTTGTTGAACAGATGATAGGTTAAAGGCGATATAATAGGTTAAAGGCGATTCATCTGTTCGGTGTCTTTTATGGCACGTGGTGAATGTTCTCTTTGGCCCGTAGTGCAAAGATGAACTGTTGTTTGGTATGATTATGACCAAAGGCTGAATCTGGTATAATCATGACCGTTGGTGCTATATTGAATATCTTTGGCCCGTAGTGCAAAGATGAACTGTTGATGTGCATGATTATGATCAGAAACTGTGAATTTAGATTATCATGACTAATGGTATTTCAGATGATAAAAGTTGATGATGTTTTTACGAAAAAGAGAAGCGAGTGGACATTATAGTCTGCATTATTCTTCTAATAGATTGCTCATTCCGCTGCTATTATTGATCTGAACATTGTTTAAGAATTTAACTGCAGTTTTTGATATAAACCTTGTATTCTATTGTATTCTATCAAGAACTCAACTGTTGAAGGCTAATGATAATTTATTCGTCATTATCTTAGTCATGATATTTCTTACTGGGCTATTTGAGCTCATCCTTTCTTTTGTTCCATTGTTTTTCAACAGGAGATGAAAACATAACAGGGTCTAGCCGGGGAATGGAGTGAGGGTCCGAGGAATAGTTATCATAGTCTTCACGTTTTGTAAAATAGTGTGGCAATAATAGTGAAGACTTAGTTGTGTATTATTATACACTGTATTGTTGTACGTTGTGCTTTGTTGTAATAATTTTGTTGTAGTATTTTGACGACTCAAGTTTGGGCTGTGTGGGCCCAGATTTGGGGGCGTCACATAGAGTGTTGCTGCTAATAGTAGAATGCTGCTAGTAGTAGAGTGCTGCTGCTGATAGTAGAATGATGCTGGTAGTAGAGTGCTGATAGTAGAGTACTGCTGGTAGTAGAGTGCTGATAATAGAATGCTGCTGGTAGTAGAGTGCTGTTAGTAGTAGAGATTGGGAGCTTTACGACTGAGTGATGTAGGTGCAATATAATGCCTGTAATGAACAGTGATTGATAAACTAAAATAGTTAATTATTTATTTAGATAATAAATAAAGATACTGAGGTAATTAATTATTATATTGAATAATAATTAAAGAAGAATTAAATAAACTAATTATTTATTATTTAATTAGATGTAAATAATAAATAAAGGTAATTAATCATTATTTAACTAATATTAAATGATGATTAAAAGAGAGATAAAGATAATTAATTAATTATTATTTAACTAACATTAAATAATAATTGAAGAGGAGTTAAAGTCAATAAAGTGATTATCTATTATTTAATTGGAATTAAATAATAGGTAAATGTAATTAATCATTGTTTGATATTAAATAATGATTAAAGAGTAATAAAAATAATTAATTAATTATTATTTGACGAAATAATAATTAAAGAAAGATAAGATAAAATAAGGTAATTGCCTATTATTTAAGTTATAATAGGTAAGGATAATTAAAAAATTGTCATTTATTTAATAAATAAGGGTGATTAATTATTTGATTATTATTTAACGGATATTAAATAATAATTAAAGCGGGATGAAGTTAATAAAGTGATCATTTGTTATTTAATTAATATTAAATAATAAATGAGGTAATGTAATTAAGAAATTATTATTGGAATGATATTCAATGATCATTAAGGAATTGAGGATAGTTAATTAATTAATTTAATTATTATTTAAATGATATTAAATAACAATTAAAGGGAATTGAGGTTAATGAAATAATTGTTTATGTGAAGATAAATAAACAAGTAAAGTTAAGTGAATTAATTATTTATTTAGATAATATTAGATAAATAATGTGAAGGAATTAAAGGTAATAAAATGTAAACAATTGACGGGTAATTGTTAGGGTCTTTAGTTATTACCAATGTTGTAATTATCACTAAAGAATTTATAATTGATGGTATATAGTTAAATATTATTAATGGATTAATAATATTGGTAATTGAGTGAATATTATTAAAGGGCTTAATAATATTAGTAACCAATTAAGGTGGTGTTCAGTACTTGAGTACAGTTGGTAATGTAGTGATGTATTATTAATGTATAATAATACTGATCGGTAATTAAAATATTATCCAAGGAAGATAATATTGTCTTATAAATTATGAGTTAATAAATAAGAACTTCTATGTTGTAGAGTCGAACCTTTTGTGAATGATAACTAAGTTCTTATGCGCTTTACTAATTTTCAGATAAGTAAATTAGGTCTTTCGGATGCAGTAAATTCGATTTGTTGAGCGTTATTGATGGAACGCGGACTTCAGACTGGTAGCGTAAGTCAATGCGCATATCAGGCAAGTCTTTCAGTGATATTTGTTATCCCTGCAAGTTTATCAGTATTATGGGTTATATGCATAAACTATTAAATGTGCACTCATGTTATGTGCTAACTGATTGTAAATGTATGTGTACAATCATATGTTATTAATAGCTGTTATATATAATTAATGCTATGAATTGTATGTGTTATATGAGTTATATAACATGGTAACAATGACATGCATGGTAAGCATGTGTAGATTTTATAAATGCAATGCATGATAAGTATGATGCCTATGTAAATGCCAAGCATGGAGCATAAAGCATAAATTAAATGTAACCTACATGTTATGTGTTAGCTGTTAGACTTGCTGAGCCGTCGTGCTCACTCTTGCTTTAAATTAACATTTTCAGCGAAGTAACTGAAAAAATTCTTGAAGACTTTGGATATATGGTATGCTGAATAGGAAATTCAGGATGCTGTAATGGAAAACAATTTGTTGCATTGGTTTTACTGATCTGTGGTCATGATCGTAGAGTGAGCCTCAGCAATCGTAGAGTGAGTCTCAGCCAATCGTAGAATGAACCTCAGTAATCGTGGAGTGAGTCTTAACCGATCGTAGAGTGCTTGGTCGTAGAGTAACAAATCGTTGAGTAACTTCACTGTGAGATCGTAGAGTGAAATTCACTGTCCGAGTTTTTCTGCGAGCGTAGACTGCCAAGTCAGACGATCGTAGAGTAACTTCACAAGCGATAGTAGCATATCTTACAACTGGCTGTTTTGATAATCTAGTTGCTGAATCATATATTTAGCTTACTGGATTATAAAGAATAACGTATAGAGGTAAAGATTATATATTAAATTATAATGTATATGATCTAGAGTTGTAAAAGAGTAATGTAAAGATTGCGATTTTAGGAATAAAATTTTTTTTTTGAATAAGTTTCTCAATTAATATATTGAGTTTTAACAGCATTAAATTATTAAATATTGTGGTTATTTAGTGAAGATAGTGCATAACGACCGGGAGTCGCCCGTGACCTGCAAGGCGATTCTCGGGACGTCACACTTACCATTGTTGTTAGTTTGCCTCTTAGAGGGGAAAAGAATCTCTTTGCCTTCCTAGTATAAAATAGTCGTTTTAAATCATTCCTAAGAGACAAATATATACCAAAGTTTTATTCTTTATCCAATTGGGAATGTCTTGAAAAGTGTTTTCTTGCTTTCCACTACCATGTTAAAACGATTATATAAATTCAAGATTTAGCTGGAATTCTTTACTCCTGTTAAAAGTGTTTTTGGTTTGCCTCTTAGAGAGGAAAAGAATCCCTTTGCCTTCCTAGGAAAAAATAGTCTGTCATTTCATAGTTAATTTTCTCCGTTTTAAAATTAGAGAAATATTTTTTAAAACAACAACTTCGGAGAAAAAATTAAAATTTTCAAACATATCAAAAACACTTGCCAGAAATATGATATTGGTGACATAATAATAATTAATCAACCAATAATAAAATTTATAGTATGTCAGGAATTTTATTTTATTTTATAGTATAAAAGTAAAATGTATAATATTTAATTTTGAAACTGAAAAAAAAAATATATCCAAATTTTGAAACCGAGTAATATAGAAGGAAGCTTTGCTTGCTTAGAAATCAAAATCCACAACATAACTTTCTATGGAATCAATTCAATAAAATAGGCTTCGATAACTGCTTTCAAAATAGCATATCGAAAAAAATTCTTTCTTTTTCCATGTGTGATTAGTTTTCTGAATCCACTGCCTTTGACAGTCATAATCAGAGTCGTTTCCAGGCATCAGCTAAATATTTTTACAATTAATTAGTAATTTTTTATGAAATTAATATTTTCATATGTAAAATTTTATATTTTAACAAGAGTCCTTTCATAGAAGTGTGAGATCTTTTTTTCTATTTATGTAGGAGAGATTTTGTGGAGCTAATACTTTTGTTACTAAAAAGTTACAAAATATCAATGCACTTTTTTTAAAATAGGTCATATGCAATTTCATAGAAGTGTGAGATTCTTTACTATTAATTTGTTTTCTTATCATCGTTTTTGTTTAATTTCTGAATTAAAGTCGGTGCAAACAGAAGAAATGTTATAGAAGAATTACTGACTGGACTCCTTGTTGAGCATCAAATTAAGACGTACAAAAAACAGAATCTCAGGATCTCTTTATTATTACTCAACTCACAAGTCACATCCTCCTTTCATCCAATCCAATAGCAGCCAGCATAATTACAAATCACTTAAGAGGCCAGGACACAGTCTACACAGAGTAGAATGTCACAATATGCACATTCAAAAATTAAACGGTATTCATCAGGATACTCCTCACCACAGCTGCTACATAATATGGGACGACAATAAACGCTCTTTATCTTGTGAACAAATGTTAGGGTGTGCGGGTGAATGCCAGCTACTAGTTTATCACCTACCTTCACATTATGTAAAGGACGAAGGCAGTTGGTATGAAAAGATTGATCACATTCGCGACAATGATAGAGCCAATAACTTGTGTCTACTTCCTCTTCGCAAATCTCGCAGTATATTACGCCTTCATGAAAGAAAGGAGGGTATATTAAGAAGATGGGATGAACATCCCATCGGTGCCTCATTATACTTGGAAGAAAAGCGCACGCTCTATGAATCTGGAAACTGCTGCAGGTAATTTCACATTTAAATAAATCAGTACGCCACCGAGATCGACAGCAGCTGTGGATGGACATTGAGGGTGCACAATTAACTAGGGGATGCTTGTGAGATTCATGTTTGATCCTGTTGGGTAGGAAACAACAACCTATATCAAACCTCATATTACATTCCTTACACTCAAAGAAAAGTCCATTTGTGAGGAATCCACAGGCGTCGCATTTGACAAGATTAAATTTATTTTTATTCATACGAATGACGAGCGGATGTTGAGGGTGGCATGAGTGTGCTCCTGTAGGCAACTCTATTGGCAACTCAGCACAGAATCTGTGGAGAAAGAAATTGCATCCGATACAGCCGTAAAATGGTTGAGCAGTTGAGACGGGTTGAATGCACCCGTTGCATAGCACCAGCATTTCGTCGCCATCCTCACTACTTTGAAGTTCTTCCAACAAACTTAATGGATGGTCCCCATGACTCCAGTGGTTAATTGTTTGAGGAACAGGTGCTACTGCTGCTTCACCTTCTTCTAGATTAATATTCCCCTTGGCAAATTGGTCTATAATTAGATCCAAGAATGATTTCTTACAACGAACGGGAAACTGCAGCAACTTAATTTCATTAACATCTCTTTGGAGATTATCCTCCTTTTCACCAGATCTGAAACCATAGGATGAATTTATTCAATGACAAAAAAAGAACCAAGTAAAATAAATCAAATAATTAATAATACTCACATCAAAGTCTCTAAAGATGCTACACATTTTATATGCACAAAATATGTGCATTTGGAGCAATAATAAAGCCAGTTGCTTGTGCGCACTCTGTTCTTGCATATACCACAATATTTGAAGAAAGTGAGATGTATGTCCGGAATAGAATAGGAAAGGACGAGAGGGTGATGGTGAAAGTTAGGTTCGACGGTGGTTGGGGAAGAAGCACAACTCTTGTGCATCCAAAATTGACACGAGTTGCATGCATAAGACAAGTCTGTAGCTTCTGTGCCGCACGCATCACACTCAAACGTGGCTTCCCTCTGTATTAAGGTTAGTGTGTGTTCCTTGTGACCTATATGACGAAACACTCGATCCTCGTCAAAAACACATGTTACACAAGAGTTAAACTTACAACTAATACAGTTGTAGGTGAACCACTTCCAACCACGTCGTTTACAAACAATACAAGAGCAGCTAAAGTTTTTGTAAGGCGGATGGGCGAGAAGGGTAAGAGGGTGCTGCTCGTGCATAGGGTGTTTAATTTCTTTGGGTAATTCTGCACAGGTTTTGTGCAAATAAAAATTATCACTACCGCAAGTATACGCGGCAGAGCCTCGTGTGATTGGATTTTGACACCCATGGCACACGATTTTGTCATCTCCATGAGCATCAAACTCCTCTTTGAGGATCAGTGGGTGCTCATGGCTAAAATGCTCGAGCGACATGGCAAAGTTTGAAGGTTTAATTAACATGAGCATATAGACAAACAAACGGGTCCTCTCTCTCTTTCTCTATTTATCTGTCTATCTATCTCTTTATATATATATATATATATATATATATATATATAAAGAAACATGCCTTGAAGCACGAACTCATCTATCCAATTATCTGCCGTGCTGTTTATTTGTTTTCATTTTTCTCAATTTTTGACTAAAATTGGAGATATATTTATTCTTTTCATTAATTTTAAAATTAGAAATATATTTTTATTTAGACTATAAAGTGAGATAAAGCTTCTAAACATTTTTACTACTCCTTCTGTATTCTAAATTACATGATTATTATTGACTTTTAAAAATCAATATAAAATATTTTCAAACTCAAAATTGAGATAATTTGTTAAAAGTTATGTAATAATAAAATATCACGAAGTTAACAGAGAAATCTAGAACAATAAAGTAAATGCAGAGAAAGAAAATAACAGAACAATAAAAACAAAAATTTCATATATCATTTTCATGTTTTAGCTCTGCTACTGATTTTTATACTTCTCGAGTTCTAGTAGCATCCACCAAAGAATGCTGACCAATGCCCATTCATAACATTCCACATGGCACTGATATCAGTACTTAACAGACTCAATACATAAACGATGCCGTAATGCTAACAGATTAACTAATTGTCAGCTTGCATCTAAATGATGTCGTAAAGTTACATATTATTTGAATAGAACGGTGTCATTGAACACAGACTGATACGAGGCTTTATGGAATCAAAACGCAATGTTTTCTTCTTCTGTAACCAGCAACCTCTCTAACAGCTCTTTCTGTTAAAGAGCTTATAACATTTATCATTATATTTATTAAAATTAAATAAATTTATATAAATTTTAAATTTAAAAATATTTTAAATTGACTTTAAAAATTAACAATAATTAAATAATATAAAAAATATTAACTTTAGTTGATACTATTATGTCACCACTATAATATTTTTAGGGAATATTAAAGATAAATCCATCAATTCTGGGATGGAATTCTGGGACGGGGAAATAACAACCACCTATTCAGCCTAATAATAGTAAGGAATTGATATTTTCATAAGCTAATTTAATATTTTCACAAAATATTAAATGAGACCCATTTGTGAAAATATCAAATTAACTTATGAAAATATCAATTCTTATATAGAATTGATAATTTTTATAAAATAATTTGATATTTTGGCAAAATTAAATTAAATTCACTTATAAAAATATTAAATTAACTTATAAAAATATCAATTCCTGATAGTATTCCACATTCTTTTTGGAACAGAAGGAAATTATAAAAGCTAGTCGGCAACAACTCATCAGGCATGCAACAAATATATTAATTAATTAAACGTATCAGGTCCATGGACTTTTTAAAACAACGATTTTTGGGAAGAAAAAAAACTTTTTCAAACATATTTATAACATTTATATACTATTATTATATATCAACAAATTTTATGTGATTTTATATCTTAAATATATTTCTCTAATTTTAAAACAGACTAAATAGTAAAATATATCTTTAATTATAGAAAAAGGCTAAATAATAACACATATCCCTATTATTAAAATAGATTAAAGAGAGAAAAAAAAAATGAAGGGAATATGTATTATATACAACACGGGAAAAAAAAAATCAAACCAATATTTTGGTTGAAAATTAATATTTTTACAAGAAAAATTAATATTTTTATAAAATTTTACTCACATGATGTGAATCTCACTTATTATTAATGTGAGAAGTGCGAAAATATAAATTCCCCTTTGGTTTTCTTTAGTTTTAGCTGACTAACAATTAGTACTCTTTTTTCTCATCTTATCTAGCGTATGCTCCAAGTAAAGCTTGTGCTTGCTTTTATTGGGTCATCTTTATTCTCAAGTTAAGGAGTGATTATTTAATAGTTTTGAGGCATTCGTCATATGGCGCTTCACATTATTTATGTGTTATTATTTTAATACTTAAAATAAATTTTTTTATTTTAATAAGTGTTGAAATAATAATCTATAAATAATATAAAATATTACGTGACATGTACTTCAAGAACCCATAATAATTTTTTCAAGTTAAGAAGAGCATATATAAAAATACTAAACTACTTTAATTCTTCTTGGGCCTCTCTTTCCATACACGTACATCAAAACAGAAGAATTATTCTTACCCTTGCGTCTTACGATATTGGGAAGGTTAAAATTTAATTTAACTAAAACAGTTAATTATTCTTGTCCTTACGTCTTACGATATTGGGAAGGTATTTAATTTAACCAAAATAATTAATTATTCTTGTCCTTATGCTGTGGGGAAAGTTAACAGCTTCTTTTCAAATATTAAAATTTATATGAAAATATGTTTTAAATATTTCAATATTTTCTTTTATATTTTACACGTCATTTTGCTTATATATTGGAACTGAAAGATTATATTTTAACCTCACAATTCACAACTTTGACCATGGAATAAATACTATAATTAGAATAGATGCTGGATTACGCATTTAATTTTAAAAAATAATATATATTACAAATATTTCTGTCATTTTTTTAATTATCAATTACTTAATTAAATATTAGTGATAATTTTTAAATATATATATATATATAATAAATGATTTCCTCTAATAATATTATATATTAATATATTTTATAATTATAATTTGACACAAATTTATTATAATAGAAGTCATTAATTTATAGTTTTTAGAAGATTATCTATCAAGTCCCTTAAAGAGGACCACTATGCAAATGTGGATCAGTGGATGGTTTAGTCTAAAAACAACGTGCGGGCGTGGGCCACAGTCTTGTGGACCCAGCTAGCGCACTAGGAGTAGCCCAATTAAGTGAGTACCATTGCTTGAAATAGACTAGTCAAATCTATCTAGCTAGACGACCCTTTGGATCTGAAGCTTGGGATAAATACGAGTCCAAATAAATTTATAACGAAATTAAATTAAGTGATAAGGTAAAATACATTATAAGGGTTATTTTTAATTTTTATCTATTTCGTATATATACATAGATCGTTATTTATTCCCTCTCTCTCTATATATATATAAATTTTGAGTCATATATAATAAAACTTTTATCTAAACTAGTCATAAGGCATTCATATGCAATATTTAAACTCATAAGCAGATTGTTGGATGCGAAAAGAAGAAATGGTATGCCATGTGGTGGCGGTGCTTCTTCCAAAAGTCTAATTTGTTAGAAACCAAGTGAACTAGATAAACGATAATCTCGATAAGATCTGCTCAAAAGTTTAGAATAGAAACTTCTAAGATATTACTACTTTAGTCCAATGTCTACATAGACCTTTTATAGCCGACGATTAATTATTAATTTGTTATAAAATTAATATTTTTATATTTTATATTTTCACAATAGTCATTTTACAAAAATATGAGATTTTTTTACTATTTATGTAATAGAGATTTTGTGGAATTAATAATTTTGTTAGTGAAAATATCAATACACTTTTTTTAAAATAGGCGATAGTCCTAACCTTTACTATTAATTTGTTTTCTTATCATCTTATTTGGTTTAATTTCTGTATTAAAGTCCGAGCTAACAGAAGAAATGGTATAGAAGAATTATTGAATTCCCTATTGAGCATCAAATTAAGATATACAAAAAGCAGAATCTCTAGATCTCTTTATTATTTAACTAACATCCTCCTTTCATCCAATCCAATCCAATAGCAGCCAGCATAATTACAAATCACTTGGAGGCCAGGACACAGTCTACACACAGTAAAATATCGCAATATGCACATTCAAAAATAAAACGGTATTCACCACCATACTCCGTCCCACATATGCAACACAAGAAGGGACGACAATAAATGCGCTTTCTCTTGCGAACAAATGTTAGGGTGTGCGGATCAATGTCAACTACTAGTTTATCACCTACCTTCACATTATGGAAAGGACAAAGGCAGTAAGTGTGAAAAGATTGATCACATTTACGACAATGATAGAACCAATAATGTGGGTCTACTTCCTCTTCGCAAATCTCGCAGTATAATAGGCCTTCATAAAAGAAAGGAGTGCATATTAAGGAGATGGGATGAAGATCCCATCGGTGCCTCATTATACTTGGAAGCAAAGCGCAATCTTTATGAATCTGGAATCTGCTGCTGCAACTAATTTCACATTTAAATAAATCAGTGTTTGTACGATATGCACAGCAGCTGCAGGCGGACGTTGAGTGTTCACAATTACTAACTAGGGGATGCTTGTGAGATTCGTGTTTGATCCTGTTGGGTAGGAAACAACAACCTATATCAAACCTCATATTACATTCTTCACACACAAAGAAAAATCCATTTGTGAGAAGTCCACAAGCGTCGCATTGGACAGGATGAAATTTATCTTCATTCATACGAATGACGAGCGGATGTTGAGGGTGGCATGAGTGTGCTCCTGTAGGCAACTCTATTGGCAACTCAGCACAGAATCTGTGGAGAAAGAAATTGCATCCGATACAGCCGTAAAATGGTTGAGCAGTTGAGACGGGTTGAACGCACCCGTTACATAGCAGCGGCAGCATTTCGTCATTCTCACTACTTTGAACTTCTTCCAACAAAATTAATGGATGGTCCCTATGACTCCAGTGGTTAATTGTTTGAGGAACAGGTGCTGCTGCTGCTGCTTCACCTTCTTCTAGATTAATATTAATCCCCTTGGCAAATTGGTCTATAATTAGATCCATGAATGATTTCTTACAACGAACCGGAAACTGCACCAAGTTAGTTTCATCAACATCTCTTTGGAGATTATCCGCCCTTTCACCAGATCTGAAGCCATAGAATGAATTTATTCAATGATAAAAAAAGAAGCAAGTAAAACAAATAAAATAATTAATAATACTCACGTAGATGCTACACATTTTATATGCACAAAATACGTGCATATGGAGCAATAATAAAGCCAGTAGTTTTGGCGCAGCCCTTTATTGCATATGCCACAGTATCGGGTGAACCTGCGATACATGACCGGAAGAGAATAGGTAAGGAGGAGAGGGTGATGGTGAAAGTTAGGTTCGACGGTAGTTGGCGAAGAAGCACAACTCTCGTGCAACCAAAATGGACACGAGTTGCATGCATAAGACGAGTCTGTAACTTGTGTGTCGCACGCATCACACTTAAACCTGGATTTCCTCTGCATTAAAGTTAGTGTGTGTTGCTTGTGACCTTCATGACGAAACACTCGATCCTCCCCCAAATAACATGTTACACAAAAGTGAAACTTACAATTAATACAGATGTAGGTGAACCCCTCCCAATAACATTTACAAACATCACAATAGCAGTTAAAGCTTCTGTAAGGCGGGCGGGCGTGAAGGGTAAGAGGGTGCTGCACGTGCATAGGGTGTTTAATTTCTTTGGGTAATTCTGCACAGGTTTTGTGCAAATAAAGATTATCACTACTGCAAGCAGCAGAGCCTGGTATGATTAGATTTTGACACCCATAGCACACGATTTTGTCATCTCCATGAGCATCCAACTCCTCTTCTTTGAGGAGCAGTGGGTGCTTATGGCTAAAATGCTCAAGCGACATGGCAAAGTTTGAAGGTTTAATTAATATGAGCTTATAGACAGCAAACAATCCTCTCTCTCTATCTATATATATATAAAGAGGGAAGCCTCGAACTCATCTATCCAATTAAACATTTCTTAATAGAAAAAGTCGCGAGACTCGAAAGAAAAAAATAATTAAGTCTTTTACAGGTATACATGCATCATTTATTTTGGGTTTGATTTTTTCTCATTTTTCTTCTTCATTACACACTGATCCATGCACATGGCTGCAACTGCAAGTTCAGCAATATAAAAATTCCATACACATGACTGCAACCGCAAGTTCAGGCTGTTCAGCATCGAAACACATTACTGTCATCACACATGGCTTTGTATTATATGTAACACGAATTGAACACTGATTTTAAAAACTGAATTGTATATCCACAGACTTGCAGTAAAATTTGAATCGATTATACATTATGTCACTTGATTTGATCTATTGAAGATGACAATACAAAAGAGAATGAAAAAAATTGAGAAAAGGATTCAGTGGATACCTGTGGGTGGTAGGAAGATGAAATTGTTGCTGTAACATTAGATCTGAAACCTGAATATTAAGCTGAATGGAGGGACAAAAGGGAAAATTAACCTGAAATCAACCCACAAATTAGCGCTTAGGAGAAAATCTTTTGGATGTATCAGGCGATATGTGGTGTGACTTTAAGATTATCCGATAAGAGACTTTGTTTCAATTGATATGTAAACTGGCTCGAGAATACTTTAGCGTTCAACCAAAAAATATATACAAAGATTTGTCTATGCTATTTTTAAACATACTCTCCGTTTAATTGTTAAATTTTGAAAATTAATTTAAAATTTAAAATTGAAATGATAATGAAATAACAAATCATTATATAATGAGTAATAATTTTTAGATTAATTACAATATTTATTATTATATCTATTAAAATTAAAAATATATATATTAATTTTTAATTTAAAAATGCGTTATATTGACTTTAAAAATCAATAATATTCTTATATTTTGAAATATAAGTAGCATTTTACAATTAAAATTTTTGTTGATGTTTTAGTCTTAGAATCAAATACTAAAATAAGGGTATCGTTTAATTTTTGCGTCACACACACTATACGCAACGGAATTGTTAAAAAAAATGTCATCAAACTCTAACCTATAATTTTTTTCACTAATGTGGAATTTCCTATACGGAAGTCAATGGAAACATTTTAAGGGCAGCCACAAGGAAGTTGACTTTTTAAAAGGTCTGACAAGTTAGTAGAATTGATGGGTATTTTTTCTTTTTCAAAAAGGTAAGAATTCAATAAAATATAATAACATGTTGCTCCTTTTGTTTTTATTTTCAGTAAAAATAAAGAACTTCCATCTTATATCAATGAAACGCATCACCTAAATGATATGCAATTTTCAATTTTCATTTGATAGATGGAATATATTTAAGAAACTTTTGATTGATATTTTAATTTGGTGTCTTCAAGTATGACTCTTGATGCATATAAAATTGTACTTGTGATTTGTGAATGATTTTATACCGTTGGGAATCACAAGTTTGACTTGTATTTAGATTTTATACTGTTGGGAATCACAAGTTTGACTTGTGATAAATACGTGCCCAAATAAATTTATAATAAAATTAAATTACAATTAATGAAAAATTTTAAACAATAAAATAAAATATATTATAAAAGTTATTCTTAATTTTTATTTATTTCGTGCATGTTCATAAATCGATATTTATTATTTATATAAATTTTAGTCATATATAACAAGACTCTTATATAAAAGTTGTAAGGTATTCTTGTGCAATATTTAAACTACTCATTAAATAAAAAAAAACTTCGAACTTTAAAAAAGAAGAAAAGAAAAATTACCGTATTTGGAGAATAGATTGAAGGCCTCCTTATTTAAAAATGTGCTTATTTTAATCATTTATTTAAATATGCAATTAATTACACTCATGTAGAGATAGAATAAAATGAGAAATCAATAAATTTATATAATTAAGAAGATCGAAAGATAAGAATATTAAATTGTAGCTTCAGATAACTTTTAGCATTTAAATTAAGAAATTTATACAATCAGCTTTTGCATATTGGAGAGAAATTTTGAAAAGTTTGAATTCAAATATTACAAAGTAGCTACAATTCTTATGCAAGGTTACTTCGGGTAATTGTTAGCGAAAAATAACTAACTTCTTACTCGCTTAATTTTAATTTTTAAAGTGCCTAGTGGTTGAGTTTTACACAGGCAAAGAATCTCGGCTTAAATATTCAGACTTTAAATTTTTACACTTTAAATCTTAATATTTTAATTTTAAGATATTACATTTTAATATCTCTATAATTTATAAATAAATTTTTTTGGCTACCGAATTAAACATTTCTTAACGGAATAAGTAACGAAACTCGAAATAAAAGGATGATTAAGTCTTTTAATACATCATTTATTTTGGGTTCGATTTTTCCTCATTTTTCTTCTTCATCACACTCTAATCACGTGATTATAATTTTCTGTGCTTTCAAAGATATTTAAGATTTTTTTTATCAATTTAACTCTTTTAAGGGTATATATCATTTATATTGACTTCAATTTTTTTTCATCACACTCTAACCACATGACTATATTTTTTTGTGTTTTCAAATATATTTTAGAGTGAAATTACCCAAAATAGTCTCATTTAGATGTATTATTACTAAGGGTGTAAATTGAGTCAAACTGATCCAAAGGCCCAATTGCTCATGTTTGACTCGAATAGAAAAAATTGTACTCAGATTCGACTTGAATTAAAACTATAATTTTCGTATGATGCTCGCATTCGACTCGCCTAACTACTTGGCTCGATGTTGCTCTACTCATTTAAAATACAATTTACTCGTAATCCTATGTATTCGAATTCGAGACGTATCACTAAAAAATGAGATATGAAATGAAAACGTAAAAAATTTCAATTTCATTTATATACAAAAAAACATGTTACAAAATTATAATGATAATGAAGTATATTTTTTACAATAAATTATGAAATAACAAATTATTATATAATGAGTAATAATTTTTAAATTAATTACAATATTTAGTATATGGAAGTCGATGGAAACATTTTAGGGGCAGCCACAAGGAAGTGGACTTTTTAAAAGGTCTGACAAGTTAATAGATTTGATGGGTATTTTTTTCCTTTTCAAAAAGGTAAGAATTCAATAAAATATAATAACATGTGCTTCTTTTGATTTTATTTTCAGAAAAAAATAAAAAATAAAAAATAAAAAATAAAAAATAAAGGACTTCATCTCATATCAATGAAACGCATCACCTAAATGATATGCAATTTTCAATTGTTTCCTTGGACATGCTGCAGGTCGTTCAATTATTTGATAGATGGAATATATTTAAGAAACTTTTATTTGATATTTTAATTTGGTGTCTTCAAACGTGACTCTTGATGCTTATAAAATCGTACTTGTGATTTGTGAATAATTTTATACCGTCGGGAATCACAAGATTTGGGTTCACTCTATAGTCTATAGGCCATAAAAGTAAATCAATTACTTTTTAGGTTATGTGTTTTAATTATAGGGCCGGGGAAATCCATGCTGATAACATCGACAAAAATTCAATCTCCTGCCAGGGTGACAATTTTGTAAGAATAAATTTACAAATATAACTTTCAAACACAAAGACCCATCTCATGATTAAAAAGTGAGATTTGACACAAAAATTCATATCATATCTTATTTTTTTAATAATAAGATGAGAGTTTGTGTTTAAGTTTGTGCTTTGAGTTTGTGTAGGTAAAGTTGTTCATTTTGTCTACATAAGGAGAATTCGTGTTCTGTCACATTATAGGTATTATACTAAATACATCAACATTAACATTACCTGTTTAATTATTTGTCTTAAGATTCTCAACATTTATGCTAAACTGTTTCTTAATCGTGTTAACGTGTCGACCCATTTAACTCATTTACTACATAAATTAAAATTTTTAAATAAAAAATAAATAGTATTCACTTATTTATTGAATAATAATATAATTTATTCATCATAATAATATTTATTTAACAAAATGTAAGATAACGCGGTTCGAAAAGTAATTAAAAAAACTATAACTCAATATTTAAGGTAAATTATAACGTTATATCATATCTATTTTCAAATTAGTTTAATTAATTGTGTCTAATCGTGTCAACACGTCGATTATACGTGTTTGACCCATTTAAATATCATGTTGACTTGTTTATGACACAAAAATTGTTTATGATCAACAATAACCCTCTAATTTTATGTTGTGTTCATATTTTCAGATTACCGTATTGTGACAAAAAAAATTCATCCCTACCTCTTGCAATGGAAAGCATTCTCAACTCCTTCCCTCATAAGTAGAATATGATCTTAATGGTAAAAAAAAGAGAGTAATTATTGTACTCTACTATTATAAGCATGGTACACTGTTCGTTCTTCTCAATTTTATGTGATCTCTATAAATATTTTTCAATATTACGAGAGTTTGTTCGCTTTACTGCGTTCAGACCGTTCACTTGGGCATTTATGCATCTTTCTTTCCAGTATCTGATTCTCACTTTCCACTTCCTATTGGTTGATGACAAGCTAACACAGTGCAGACTGAATTCTTATACTTTCGTTGAATAAAGTAAAACTACCACTCCTTTTGGGGTTATAAGATTGATCCTCGGGCTAAACAGAGACCTGTGGGCAGTTATCACCTAAAAACTTAAGTGTAATGACTTCATCTGCTTACTTAAATCTCGGTTTCGTCTTTAGGCTCATAACAAGGGAGGGGTCTAGTTTTGAATCAAATACTCTCTTCCAGTAGAAGCTGAATTTGCTTAGGTCTTCTAAGGGAAACATAGTATGGGGGAACGTTTAACCCTTTTGCTACCGTAAGGCTGGCTAATCGTACACAACAGGCTCGAAGACCCCTAGTCCTAGAAGGCACATGAGTCTAAATGTTATGTTGAATGTGCGATTGACATTACATTGGTACTTACGCAGGTGAGGCATTGGTCGGTCATAGAAACGGCGGCAACGGTACGAGGAGTTAATGACCGAATGTGCTGTAACCTAGGGATCACCAAGCAACTCTTTCACTTTATAGGGATTTAGAGGGGAGGGTTGTTGGTCGAAATCAGAACTATTTATTTATATTTTATTTATTAGTTAGATTCCGATCTCAAATTCGTTTGAATGAATAACGTGCAAGCATACACGGTCAACAAGTAATAAAGTGAAAGTAAAAGTCGATCCCACGAGAAATTAGTTCTAACGAGTTCCAAATACCAATTGCATCGAGTCAATCTTAGTTCAAACAATTGATTGAATGGAAGAAAAAGAAATCTAAATGGACATAACACAAATTAATCAATTAAACTAGGAAAAAAAATTAAGATAGGTGAATCTAAGTCTGCAATGTCCCCCAACATTGCTATTTTTATCTCTTAACTCTTTCTCAATTATACGGTCACGGAGAATTGTCAACCGAGAATACGATAGTACTTATGGGCATCTTTTGATAGCCAAATAAAAGCATATATCATCCAAACCTATCACATTCGATAGAATTTAGACAAGAATAACCCAAGCAAGATAATTCACTATATTTCTATAAGAACTAACATAAGTAGAGTTTTTAAGCATAGATTCTCACATTGACTACACGCGGCACATAGGTATATGTCTATCTTACAAGAAAATCATGCATATGCTCCAAAGAACAATTACACAACACATGTTATCATATTTAGGTCCAAACCTATAATCCATCTTCCAATTTCATATAGATTTTTTCAAATCAATCACTTGCAATTAATTGATACATTAAACACAAATATGATAAACCAATCCATATGGTGTCAATCAAGAGAGAGAAAATCAATTCAACAACAAAATGCATTCAAAAACATACTTAGATTCCAATATAAGAAGAATAGTCAATATTCATTACATAATCCATAAGAATTACCATACAACAAAATACAAAGACAAATAAAAAGTTAGAAGATACAATTGTTGTCATCCAAGCTCAACCTCCAAGCTCTATCCATCCATGACTTCATCAAAGGATTCTTTGGTTGCTCTTCATCTTCTTCATCCATTTATTCCAAAAATGGAGATATTTGGATCAAGAATTAAAGGTATGGTGGTTTTCCATGGTGGAAAACCACCTTCCCTCATCTTCTCTCAAGACCTAGTCTATCTCTCTCTCTCTCGCCCCCAAATGAAAAAGGAATGAAAGATCTCTATTTTAGGGCTGAAAATGGACATAAAAGTTGAATATGCCGACCATGAACAATACCACCGTCGCGACGGTAGTAGGGAGCGCCGCGACGGTCCTATATAATTTTTTGGGCAGAAGCTTTGGGCGCTGCGGCGGTGGAATAGAGCACCGCGACGGTGAAACTTGCTGTTGGATTTTGCATTGCACTACCGTTGCGACGGTAGTAAAGGACCGCTGTGGCGGTGGTCTCTGTGCAGATTTTACCAAAATGCATTTTCAGCTATATTTTCCTACAAAAATTAAATTAGAATAAATAAAATATATATAAATAATATAAATTACCTAAAATATAAATAACACGCATAAAACTAATATTACATCATATTTTACAATAATAACAAAAAAACATATAAAATTAACTAAAATGCTAAAGAATTTACAATATAATTAAGTTCAAATGTATTAAATAAATAGGTATAAAAATCAGTCATCAAGGGTATAACGTGTTATGTAGTCTAATAGAGATAAAAAAGGATAACCTAGTGCTATATGTATCGTGTAATATCACATATTTGATTTTACCCCTCAACAAGAAGACTAATTTAAGTATACGCTAACAATGATTTAAAATCCGGACCGGGCCGGCCAGTTCAAGCGGCTAAACAAGGACCCGGTTCAATGTTCAGTCCAGTTTGGTCCGATTCAATTGATTTTGTCAAAAATCAATAAAATTGGTCGACCACTGGTTCGATCGATGGTTCAACTGGTAAAACCGGTTAGTTGATCCGGTTGAACCGATTTTAAAGTGTTTTTTAATATTTTTTTTGTACAAAAATATTTTTATTTTTAAATTTTTTATAGTAATATTATAACATAATTTTTCTATATTTTAGCTTACAAAAAATTAGATATTTTAAAATTTTATTAATTATTAATAATATATATTTTATATATGTATGACGCCATGGTTCAATAATGGTTTGACCACTAGTTGAACTAGTGATTCATCCACCCGGTACCCTTTTCGGTTCGATGACCGGTCCGGTTCTGAAAACATTAAACTTTAACAAAAAAATAAAAAATAAATTTTTTTCGATTCTCAAAATAAAAAAAATCTAGTCTAATCATTTATATGTCTACTCGACACAGATATCACTACTTTCATCAATAGACTAAGAAATATTATAAATACTATTTTGTATTTTATATAAAATAATTTTTTTTCAAGAGCAATACAAACAAAAAATGTTTTATACTATGTAATATTCTCTATCTTCCTCACTCACTCTATGTAGTGGTGAGAATTAAATCGATATAAACCAAACAATAAAATAAAGTGTGATAAAGGTAAGACAAGATTTAACGTCGAAAACCTTAAAGGAAAAATCACGGACCAAACTCTGAATCTTCATTATATTAGTAATAATGGGTTTACAATAATGCTCCCAAGTTTTACGCCTTAAAACTTGAGATTCCATAATATCATTATATAACATTTTGCATAGACTAAAAACTGTAAAACCTAGTTAAGTCCTATTATGTATTGCGAGAGTTTTCTACTGAATTATGATTGCGACTTATATTAATCCATGAGATTGGATAGGATTATAAAATTGGTCCACTATATCAATACATTATTAAAATATTATCAATTATACCTATCCATGTAACTCGCAACTAAAAAGTCGACATATAAAGTCGCAAAATATATTATTATCCAACACTCTCTCCCACGATACAACTTTTTTGCATGAAATATTAAAAATGCAAAATCTCACTCCCTCACACAAATCAAAATTCTGCTCACACCATTTCTCGACTTAGGATGCTACATAATGTATGGTTGTGCTACAATATATCAACTAAACATAAAAACTTTATGGGAAGCACACACTATTTTCACATGTGTTTTTGATATTTTCACATGATTCTCTCTCACATGGAGGTGGGACCCACTTTATGCTCTTGAGAGATAATTATGTGAAAATATCAAAAACACATGTGAAAATATCAGTTTTCAAATTTTATTTATAGAGTACCCATAACCCTCTTCTTTATATTCAAAATAGGACACTTTTAAAATAAAACTCCTACTACAAATTATTTGTGACGCCCCCAAATCTAGGTCCACACAGCCCAAACTTGAGTCGTCAAAAGACTACAACAAAATTATTACAACAAAGCACAACGTACAACAATACAGTGTATAATAATACACAACTAAGTCTTCACTATTATTGCCACACTATTTTACAACACGTGAAGACTAGGACAGCTATTCCTCGGACTCTCACTCCATCCCCCAGCTAGACCCCGTTACGTTCTCATCTCCTGTTGAAAACAATGGAACAAAAGAAAGGATGAGCTCAAATAGCCCAGTAAGAAATATCATGACTAAGATAATGACGAATAAATTATCATTAGCCTTCAATAGTTGAGTTCTTGATAGAATACAATAGACTACAAGGTTTATATCAAAAACTGTAGTTAAATTCTTAAACAACGTTCAGATCAATAATAGCAGCGGAATGAGAAACTATGGAAACTAGCATGCCATGCAATCTCACGATCTCATTTATGTACATACCGGCAAAACGTTCAAGTGAAAAGTTTTCTCGTATAGGCAAGAAATGAGCGGATTTGGTCAATCTATCTACGATGACCCAAATTGCATCTAAGCCTTGAGAAACTTTGGGAAGACCCGTCACGAAATCCATATTGATGTGTTCCCACTTCCATTCGGGAACCTCAAGTGGTTGTAATGGACCCTTAGGTACTTGATGCTCTGCCTTGACACGTTGACAAGTTAGGCACCTTGAGATAAACTCTGCAATCTCTCTTTTCATATTATTCCACCAAAATGTATGTCGAAGATCTCGATACATCTTAGTACCTCCTGGGTGGATTGCAAATGGCGTGTTGTGTGCCTCCATCATGATTTTATGCTTTAATTCAGGATCGTTAGGAACACAGAGTCGAGAGTTGACTCGAAGTATTCCTTTCTCGTCGATTCTTGCTTCGGGAATGACACCTTCTTGTGCTTTCTTCATCATGTTCATCAGTTCCGAATCGGTAGCTTGCGCAGCTTTAATTTTATCGATTAAAGCCGGTTCTACTCGCACGTGAGCAATCTTCGAGTGGGTCCCTGATGTCTTTAACTGTATCTCCATCTTTTGCAAGTCGTACAAAATACACTTTTGTGTTGTCAGCAGTGCACTTGTACTCGCATAAGATCTTCTGCTCAAAGCGTCAGCTACAACGTTCGCCTTTCCCGGGTGATACTGGATTGTGTGGTCGTAATCCTTCAACAGCTCAAGCCAACGTCGTTGTCGCATGTTGAGTTCCTTCTGGGTGAAGAAATACTTGAGACTTTTATGATCCGTATAGATATCCACTTTTTCTCCGTACAAGTAGTGTCACCAGATCTTCAATGCGAAAACAACTGATGCCAACTCTAGATCATGAGTAGGATAATTTTTCTCATAATCTTTGAGTTGTCGAGAGGCATAAGCTATAACCTTTCCATGTTGCATAAGGACACAGCCTAGACCTTTGCCTGAAGCATCGCTATATATGACGAATTCTCCTGATCCGGTTATCACCTCGTTCGAGTTTCGTGCCATTTGGGACGTCACAACAACAGCTCTTCCTTGAACTACATATTTTCCCTTATCTATGCTAGCTTTTGGTATCATCATTGCAGCTGGACTCGATTTTGTGGCAGAACAAAACCGCGCAAGATGACCCTCTTTCCCACAATTGTAGCACTTTTTGGACTGCTGTGTACAGTTTGGGCTGATGTGACCTTCCTGACCACACCTAAAGCATCTCACTGGTGGTCGATCTTCTCCCCTTGAAACTGGGGTCGGTGCTGGTGCTGGTACTGGTGCCCTTCCATAATTATTATGGAATCTCTTTCTTTTGAAATTGTTCCCACTGGATTCTCCTCTTCTGTTATTTGATGTGGAATTACCACCGAAGTGTTGGTTACCTCCTCGATGGTTCTCGTTCCTGTGGTTGTTGTCATTCCTTTCTCTATTCTGATCATTAACTCTTGGCTGCAATGTTTCATCTGTTTGCTCCACCCTTTGAGCCCTATCCACAACATCTGAATACAAACTGAATTTATGAGAGCTAAGTTGTTGACGAATTTTGAGTCTCAAACCTCTTAGGAACATCCGACTCATTCGTGCTTCGTCATCCACTAGATGGGTGGCAAAACGAGATAACTCGGCGAACTTAGCTTCATATTGGGAGACTGTCATGTTTCCCTGCTCCAGCTTAATGAATTCCATCTCTTTCGTATGGCGGATGCTTTCTGGGAAATACTTCTCGTTAAACAGTTCTTCGAATTCTGTCCAAGACATTTCGAGTGCTGAAGGTTGGATACGTTTTACCGCTTCCCACCAATGGTCTGCCTCACCTCGTAACATAAAAGTGGCAAATGGCACCTTTTGATCATCAGCGCATTGTAAGACATCAAGTATTTTTGTCGTCTGCTTCAGCCATGCCTCCGCTTTGAGTGGGTCAGGCTTCCCGTGGAATTCAGGTGGTCCCAATTCTTTAAATTGCTTGACAGTGACCATCCTCAAATTACCAGCGTTTCTACCGTTATTATTGACTGGATTTCCTCTTGCTTGATTCTGTATGAACTGCATAAAATTCCTAAAGAATCCATCATTCATCATGTTATCAGGAACATTATTTCCTGAGTTGGCAGGAGGATTGTTTGGGGCCTCCTGATTCTCGGCTACATTTGCTTCGGGTATTCCATAGTTAACCTCTTGATTTCCAGATGTCATACTTAACTATGGTCACAAAATAATTGTTAGTTCAAACAAACTGACTCATCACTTCATGTCCCTATATTCAAATCAACTAATTAGATAATAAAATCTAATTTAGGTGGGACACACTAGTGACTGATTATATCCGTCTCTCCCCTCCTAGTTCTACCCCAGATCTCCATTAAAGACCATATCCCTAAGCTCTGATACCAACTGTGACGCCCCCAAATCTAGGTCCACACAGCCCAAACTTGAGTCGTCAAAAGACTACAACAAAATTATTACAACAAAGCACAATGTACAACAATACAGTGTATAATAATACACAACTAAGTCTTCACTATTATTGCCACACTATTTTACAACACGTGAAGACTAGGACAGCTATTCCTCGGACTCTCACTCCATCCCCCGGCTAGACCCCGTTACGTTCTCATCTCCTGTTGAAAACAATGGAACAAAAGAAAGGGTGAGCTCAAATAGCCCAGTAAGAAATATCATGACTAAGATAATGACGAATAAATTATCATTAGCCTTCAACAGTTGAGTTCTTGATAGAATACAATAGACTACAAGGTTTATATCAAAAACTGTAGTTAAATTCTTAAACAACGTTCAGATCAATAATAGCAGCGGAATGAACAATCTATTAGAAGAATAATGCAGACCATAATGTCCACTCGCTTCTTTTTTTAGTAAAAACATCATCAACTTTTATCATCTGAAATACCATTAGTCATGATAATAAAAATTCACAGTTCCTGGTCATAATCATGCAAATCAACAGTTCATCTTTGCACTACGGGCCAAAGATATTCAATAAAGCACCAACGGTCATGATTATACCAGATTCAGCCTTTGGTCATAATCATACCAACCAACAGTTCATCTCTGCACTACGGGCCAAAGAGAACATTCACCACGTGCCATAAAAGACACCGAACAGATGTATCGCCTTTAACCTAGTATATCGCATTTAACCTATCATCTGTTCAACAATTATATCACATCTGTGCCCCCGGCCACAGATATTCACAACAGCATGATTCTTGATGATTAATACAAATAACAGTGATACAAATGATGAACAGAAGAACAGGATAAACAATAAGTATCGGAAGTTTACTTTGTGCAGATTCAAATAATGTCCAAATTGGCAACATGATGTGAAGTGAAATTTAAAAATGATATTCAAGCTCCACAGTTCAGAATAATGATTACAGTTCAATAGAAATGTTCAGAAAATAGGAAGGTTCAGTTGAAATAATGAAATTCAACTATTATGGAACATATAATATTTTCAGGAATTATAGAAGCAATAGTTCCATAATAAGTTTCGATTTAGGTGTATGAAAGAAAATAATATCCCTTACCGTAGCAGGTTTGATTAACAAAAGGTGAAGGGAATTAATATCCCTTACCATAGTAAGTTTGAATAATGGAAGATGAAAAAGATGGTATCCCTTATGAGTATAAAGGAAAATGATATCACTTACGAATATGGAATAAAAGTGTCATGTGATAATTCATGTAGACAAATTATTTCCACACGAGACAAATAAAAAGGGTTATTCACCAACAGGCGGTAAACCGCGCCGTAAGGTTATTCCCACAATTTAATACATGGAAGTAAATGGCACAAGAAAGAAACGATATTATTTTCGAGAATCAAAGAATGATAATCCCTTCAAGTAAGAAAGAAAATAATATCCATTTATGATGATGAAAAGAGTGATACCCCTTACCGTAGTAAGTTAGAATATGAAAGAAGATAATATTCCTTACCACAGTAAATTTAAGAGTTTGAAATGAATGGTATTCCTTACCTTAACACGTGACTGGATATTGATTTAAATGAGGTTGATCAACCTATATATTTATAATAAAATTAGTAATTACAATATATAAATTTCAAAGTGTATGATAACTCGTATAATATGAACTATCAAAATTATATATATTTAACATAATTTTTGTAGTATAATATAACTACTTTAAAATAGTTTTTAAAATAATATTCCAAAATAAATCTTCCAAATAAAGCTTTTAAAAATGAATCTTCTCAAAGAAGAGTCTTCTAAGGGAAGATTTGTGAATACCGTGAAAAATAGGAATTTATGAAATTACTACTCTTTAATAAAAGACTTACTTGAAAAATTCCTGCACTCCTTTTGGCTTTCAAATACTCAAAATAATCTTATTATTCTCAGAGAAAACTCATAAAATTCTTATAGAAAAATTTTATGTTTTAGGTGTGATTTTTCTATTCAGCTGAGCAAGCTATTTATAGGAGATATAAGGGCACTATGCGCGGTAGGTGAGCACTGGCGTGCTGCACGCCAGTGCTGAAAATTTTCAGCACGCAGCCGCTGGCTGCTTTTCCTTCCTGCACATTTTTGTGCAAATTTTTTTCAAGTGGGTCCTACAGGGGCCCACATGTTACTATTCACGTTACTATTTCAAATAGTAAAATTAATAATTTTTTTTTTTTTTATTTATTCTTCCTGTGGGTCCAACATATAAAATAATGCTACAACAATAATTCAACAATAATGTAATAAACACATTACAGATTATTATTAATTTAATAATATAAATTACAATATATTTGCTACTGTGACAATTATTAGCTTCAATAATTTTAAAAACAGTGCAGCAACAATTATTGACTCAATGATATAAAATACAGTGTAATGATAATTATTGAATCAATAATGCAAAATACTGTGTAATAACAATTATTGAATTGATAACATAAAATATTATGCAGTGACAATTATTGATGAAATGATGCGCAACAGTTACGGTGTCAATTATCAGACCAATAATATGAGACACTGTGCAATACCGTGTGCTACAGAAAAATACTATAAATTACCGTATGCTACTATTCTTTTATCACCGGTATTTTAACAGTTAACACCGTTGACTACTTTTATATAAAAAGGTTACTTCTGTCGTTTTCTATATCCGACAAATATTCCGTTGTGGGGTCCACCAATAATTAGTTATTTCGGCGCCGTCGTACGACTCGAATATTCCCCGACAAAACGAATATTCCCCGACAAAGCGAATATTATCCGACAAAATAAAATTTGCACATAACATCCTTAACTTTCAATTTCGTCAATTTAACCATTTACTGTTTCATGAAAAAATATATATGAAGAAAAATTAAATTTTATATTTCATAAAATTCGGGGTCTTACATTATTCATATTCAAAATATGACACTTTTAAAATAAAACTCCTACTACAAATAGATTTTCTTTTCAAAATAATACTCCTACAAAAATAGGATTCTTTTCTTTCGATAATAGTAATTATTTTCTAAATATAATTTGAGGAGCATTCCAATAATTATTCTCTCGACTCGAATTCTCAAATACTCCAACTTCATCCCTGAATATGATTTGAGGTGTGTTGTGCTTTAACTTTGTAAAAATACTTGCAAGTACACGAATCTATTGTAAAATAGTTTTATGCAAAACACGAAATTTTGAAATAACTAAAACAATACTAACTAAATAACTAACTCGATTGAAGAAAATTTCTGAGGTTCGGAATCCACAATATTAACTATGTTGTCTTACGATTCACTATTAATTCGGAGTAGCAATTTGAAATTCAATTCAATGCTATCACAAGATTTTTCATTTACGTTCATAAATTTTTTTTTTTTTATATTCTTAATTAAAACTTTAAATCATAACCCAAATTAAATTAAATTAATTAAAACTATTCAAAATACATATCATTATGAATGAAACAATTTAATTTAACTCAATCAAATAAATAAGAATTATTATCATTAAAACCAATTTGGAAATTAATAATAAATTTCAATCCATACATAATTAATATTGTTTCATCTTACAACTCATAAATTCAGTCTATCAATACATGATAAAATCAGAAGCAGAGAATAAGAAATAATAAACAATTATCTGAATTGTTGCTGCCTCTAAAAATCTACTACTGTGATGTTACGGTTTTGGGACTACTAGACTGTTTTAGTTCTTCTTCTTTTTTCTGTTGTATACTGCGGCTTCGGATGTGGCTGTGCTATGTTCATAGTCTAAGCTGCTGAAACTGTTATGTCGCGTCGTTTCTGCAGTCTGTTTTTTTTTCTTTTATGCTTCAGCTTGGGTCCTTTTATAATACTGATGTTGATGTGTCGTGAAGGCTGCTGCTTCTTTTTTCCTAACCCTTTATCTTTTGTGCAGCCTTATCTCATAAATAGATAATCAAGTGTAGAATCCTCTTTGCAATTTGCAGACACCCAAATTTTGCACTAACCCTGACAAGAGGGCAAAATCGTCACTTGACCTGACATACAAAAAGGAAGGTGGACCCCAACACGAAGCCACCTCAACGACTTACGGTCAAGGCTGCCACAACGAACATCAGGTTACTTGAGACAAGGCAAACAGCTGATCTAGAAAGAACCTGATTTGATCACCAAAGACGACAAATGGCCACTACGCTTACGGTAGTCGGGGGTTTTACACAAATAGCAAATTCTATATGAAGTCGCAGCCCTCCGAACTAGCCTCCCAGAACAATATGACACGTTTCCCAGGGATTTCCGGATTGCAAAATACGAGCCTTCTAGCGAAAAAATGAAAGATCGACATCAGTACACGAAAATCGAGGAAGCACCGAAGCCGCCTGCAGCTACACCTGCGGCCAAGATCTGAGTTTCTAAATCGCCTCTTCCAGTTTCATTTCTTGATCATACGCGGGAGGAAGAAAAAATAGGACGCGAGAGAAGAAAAAAGAGGGGATCCGAGAGCAAAAAAAGAGAAGAAAAGAATAGGAAAAAAGAGAGAGATCCATGGTGTATTAAATAGTAGATCTAGTCTATTTTTGTTTAATCTTTGGGTGTCAAAAGTTAGATCCATGGTGTATTGAAGCTCTTTCTCGGCTCTCCTCCCGAATTCAAGGTGAAAAGGCTCGATTTGTACGATGTTGACTCTATTGTAATAGATCTACCGTTTATTTTGTTATTTTGTGGAATTGTGCTATTTAATATTTGTTTCCGTGTATTATTTGAGCATTTCTACCGATTATATTTGTGTTATTGGGTTAGATTTATAATTTGGACTCACCTATGTGAGCTCCGGTTATAAGATCTAGATTTCATTTGATTGAGTAAATATGACTTTATTGGATTGACCTCGTTGCAATATTTGGGGTTTGATTCATTAAAATCATCCGGATTGAGGTGGGCTAAGGAGCACGTTGCGTGCATTTTTACGGCCTAGCCTTCTGATGATGTCTGTGTGGGCATTTTGATTAGTTTTAATATATTGTTGTGATATTGCGGTTGTGAGCCTAAGGATGAAATTAATTCCTTGAAATACCGATTCAAGGCTATTAATAGAATCCCGAAGATGGACTGTTGGGTTAACTGTGATTCTTGTTATTAGTCATTTCGATGTAAAATGTATCTTTTGGGCCTTAAAGCGATATCGATTCCGAAAATCGGGTTTAAGGCCCTATAATAGTGAAATGTGCGATTGTGGGCGTTTGGGGTTATTTGGATGGCTTACATGCCCATAAATAACTCCAACGCCATTTTAATGCTTGGTTTTCCCTTTTGACGCGAGAAAAATGATTTTGGAATGAAATGATAAAGATTTTCATAAAATCAATCAAAGTAGGATATTAGATCACTCGTAGGCTAAAAATAAAATCGAAAGTATCGAATGAGCTCCATTCCTATTTGACAAAGGATTTGAAAACCTTGTTTTATAAATGTCATCATTAAAGATTTTGTTATCAAAACGAAAGCTTAAAAATGAACTTTTAAGAACGAATCGAATCCTTAGTGCATAAGGTCAACGAGATTTCAGAAGTATTTTCGAAAATAAAGCATTCCAACGATTTTCATAGGCACAGACGCATACACACACACGCGCGCGCACATACACACATTTTAGGATTTAAAGGATAGGAAAGCATTAAGATAGCGGTAACCGTGTTTTCACGGAAGTCGGGGGGTGCCTAAATACCTTCCCCTCGCTTAAGTAAGCCCCCGAACTCTATGAATCTCGGTTTGCGGACCAATTAATTCGGAGTCACATATGAGCCATTACGATTACGAAAATAAAATTCGGATGAGTTGGTACATCCATTTCAAATATACCAACTGGCGGCTCTGGTCAATTGACTCATCATAAAATCAATCTTTTAAACCCCGTCGACACTCAAGCCGACCCTTTTCCAAAAAAAAACACATCTTAATCCAAAAGGCTAAAAAATTGGAAAAGGATTTATTATAAAACGAAACGACTTTTCCCGGCGTTGACACAATCTATAAACTCAAGTGCGACCACCTTATGTCAAACCCGTTTTAAAAGAATTGAAACCACCTGCTATTGTTAGTTAATGTTTTCAATATTGGGCTTATTTTTATTTCTTAAGTTTGAACTCGATTCCACCATTTGGGCTTTTAAATTTTTAACACCTGCACACCAATATAAAGAAAATAAATAAAAAATTGAACTACTAAATCTATTTTAGAATAAAATAAATATATAATAATATGTTCATCAAGGTGTATCCCAACAATTTTTCCCTCGACTCGAATCCGCAAAACTATTAATTTCATCAGTGTCATTGCTGTCGTAGTCGCCACTGTCATCCGCATCATCTGCATTACTCGTAACATTCGAATCATTCACATCATTCGCATTACCCGTAACATCCACATTATCTGCATCATCTATATTATTCGTATTCTCGGTATCATCTGTATCTCCAGCATCATAGTCTCCATCATCATAATCATCATCATCATCATCATTATCATTATCATCTCTTTTTCTTCTTCAACAACATCAACATTCTCAACATCAACATCGTTATCTTTATCTCCATCATCATTTCCATCATCTAGCAACTGTAATAGTGATCCTCTACAAGCACAATCTCTCTTCTTCATCAACATCATAATGAACATCGAATTGAACTCTTTAATTTACACTCTCTTTATTTATCACACTAGCGCGACTAATTCTCCTCTATCTTGGATGTAATCAACCTAACTATGATACCATTTGTTAGAAATTAAGTCAACACAAATTAAACAATAAAATAAAGAAAGATAAAACAACACAATATTTAAAGTGAAAAACCCTTAAAGGGAAACACGGATCAAACTCTGAATATTTACTATATCAATAATAATAGGCTTACAATAATCCTTCCAAATTTTACGCCCTAAAACTTGAGATTTTATAATATCACTACACAACTTTTTGCATGAACTAAAGATTACAAAACTTTCGCTCCCATGATATAATTTTTTTTGCACGGAATATAAGAGTTGCAGAAATCATTTCCCTCACACAAACAAAAAACTTACTAACACCCTTTCTTAACTCTTATAGAATGCTATATGATATATGATTGTGTTACATTTCATTAACTAAAACAAGATTCTATTTATAAAATATCCACAATTCTTCTTTTTTTATTCAAAATAAGACACTTTTAAAATAAAATTCCAACTGCAAATAGACTTTTTTTTAAAAATAATACTCCTATTAAATATATGATATATTTTTTCTATAATATTATTATTTTTAAATAGAATTTGGAGAGTATGATAATAATTTGTCTCCCGAATTAAATTCCTAAATACTTTAATTTCATCATAAAATAAAATTCGAGGAATATCTCCAAAATCATAAGTGTATAAAGCCAGCAACCAACGAACAGCCCTAAACCCCACTTGAAATTATAAAGCCCTCGACGAAAAAAAGAAGGCGGCAAAACCTCCCAAATTTCTTCCCAAGCAACATTCACTGATAAGGAGGCGCAGAGTGTGTAATTGACCCATAGTGTGTAATTGGCCGAAAATGGTTAGCCTGATGTCGGCTATGGACTCGACCTGCTGGGACCTGAACATTGTCAGCCTACAAAATCTACACGGCTCAGCTAGAGCTATACCAGGTGAACCCATCTCGTTAGACAGAGCTCGAGCAAGCCGAGCCCTCAGAATACAACAACCTGTTTTCTCAGCAATGGGTTTCCTCTGGGTATTATACCCTCTTATGCTCCAGCTCTCCAGGGAGAGCTAGGTTATTTCTCTCTCCAGTCGTTATTGATCAAAACAGTTGTTCTTTGCTTAATCAAATGTCTGTGTTTGATTATTAGTACTTTCGTTTTTTTTTTCTAGGAAAATTTAGTTAAAGGGTTAAAATTTATAGTCAATAATCAGTCTATTTGGTGGTTAGTATTTTCATTTCTTTTTTGGGAAAATTTAGTACAAGGGTGGGAATTTTGTCCCAATAATCTGTCTATTGTGAGAAATTAGGTTTGAACCATAGGGTGGGTTGCTTAATAACCTTGACATGTTATGAGGGGAGAGCAATTTAGTATAATACCCCAGAAAACCTCTAATTGATCCAGATGAAGGTCCAATCTACTGCCCCAAAGCGCCTGAGTCACTATGTAGTACCGTTAATAGTTTATATAGTTTAGGATTGGGGGATTACAATAGGCACACTTAAGTGTGCCAATCCACTGTCCCAATTGCACTCTGATTTATCTTATACTACCTCCTTTTCAAACTATAAGATCATGTGCTTGTGTGGTCTTATAGTTTGGAATGGAGAGAGTATGTGGTTTAGTCCATCTTACATGTTTTGATGTGGGTCTAGGGTGTTAAATGTTTAGCACACGAAGGAGTTGGTGGTACTGGTACCTTGGTGATAAATGTTTGTTTGCTTGCACTTGTGTAAAATTTATGAAATGAAAGAACCTGATGTATTGAATTTTGTGATTGTTGCTATTATTCTACTTAAGATAGGTTTGAATTTGATTTTGTGATTGTTGTTGCTATAAATAACTAATTAAATATTCTACTGAAAAGGTTTGAACGTAAAGCAAACAAACACAAACACATATTGCCAAGTGATTCCACCCTAAGCAAACAAACACATATTGCAATTGTCTTCATTTCCAATTGCTTAGGGTGGAATCAACCCTGCGAAGCAAAACATAAAAAATGTCAGACTATTCGGTTATATTTTGTAATAACTTAGCCTGGCTCCTTAAAAACTCTATATTATTGCTTAGCATAATTATATGCATAACCCTGCTTTTGCATTAATGTATTTACTCGTCTAGCCTGAAATTTTTAATTGCATCAACTTTCACAATTATACGCATAGACCTTAATTATTTCTACTTTTGAATACATATATTATTGTTGAGCACAATTATTTCCATGACATGGGTCATGGAAAGCGGCAACCCCTAAGAGGATCCTTTAAAGGACACAACACAGACACACCTATTTTTAGAACATTTTGGTTCCTTTTCCACAAAACTGCCATGTCAGACACCCGCAACCGTACTCGTGTCATGTTGTGTCCACAGGGGTACTTCTAGATTTTTGTACAGATATTCTTAGAGATTCAGGGCTTATCACTTAGCAAAACAACAGTCTCTCTAAGCCTGTGCACAGGTCCTAACTGTGCCTTCAATACAACTCTGGGAATCAATACAATCTTACATTGCTACTTTTTATTACCTTGGGCAATACATTTTTTTATACACTATCCTCAGGAAGTGTATCATTGTACATTTACATGTTCTCCATATTAACATTTCCCTTGTCTTACTTTCTTTGTTCTGGTGTCAATGTCATTGAACAGATATTTGTTGTTTAAGCTCAACCTCTTAGTGGTTTTGTAAAAAGAAAATATTTATATTGCTTTCTACTTCTAAAGTTATACAGGGGTTTATTTGCTTTATTGTTCATTTGCATGCATATTGCTTCTACTTAAATGGCCGATGGCAGAAGAGTCAAGGTACCATAATCCTTTTAAATTTGAATCTGGTCTTAGATATTGTTTTGGTATACACAAAAATAGTGGCCATCCAAAAATAAAGCTGATAATTCCCTTAGTGATGTGGCACGTCTGTGCCTTATGCCTGGTTTATGTGCAAAAGCTGTCTTTTCTTATGAGAAGAGCAAAGACCTTTGGAGGAAAAAGGAGATGAAACAGGAGCTCATGGTAGAGACAGAAAGGGGTCTATTTTGGCAGACTTCTTATGATTTTTGTCTGAAGGAACCTCATGCAGCAATATCTAGAATTATTGGTAGCCTTTTAGCCTTACCAAAAAGACTTTTGTATGCTTGAATGAATTAGTTTTCCTTATTTTAGTGAATAAAATTAACTGATTGTATATCTTTTAGATGATTTGTTTCATAAAAAAAAAATGTTAATTGCATTATATATATCTTTGGATGCCAAGTAATTAAGATGATAAACTTTCGAAATAAATGTATAAATAAAGATGATAACGTTGTTGTGGTTAAAAGCTATTTATATGCAAGGATGGGAACAACATTTCTTTGGGTGCTAAAAGTAGAAATCTGTAAGACCCCGAATTTATGAAATACAAAATTTAATTTTTCTTCATATATATTTTTCCTGAAACAGTAAATGGTTAAATTGACAAAATTGAAAGTTAAGGATGTTATGTGCAAATTTTATTTTGTCGGACAATATTCTTTTTGTCGGGGAATATTCGTTTTGTCGGGGAATATTCGGGCCGTACGATGGCGCCGAAATAACTAATTATTGGTGGACCCCACAACGGAATAATTGTCGGATATAGAAAACGACAGAAGTAACCTTTTTAAATAAAAATAGTCAACGGTGTTAACTGTTTAAATACTGGTGATAAAAGAATAATAGTATACGGTAATTTATGGTATTTCAGTATAGCACACGGTATTCTACAGTAGCACACGGTATTGCACAGTGTCTCGTATTATTGGTCTAATAATTGACACCGTAATTGTTACGCATCATTTCATCAATAATTATCACTGCATAATATTTTATGTTATCAATTCAATAATTGTTGCTACACAGTATTTTGCATTATTGTTACTACACGACATGTTGCATTATTAAACCAATAATTGTCACAGTAACAAATGCACAGTAATTCATATTATTGATCTGATAATTGACACAGTAGTCATTGCATTACTTTGAATTATTGTTATCACTGTGGTAGCATTATGTTAATTATCGTATTACTAATTGGTACTTTTATTAGACAATATTATTTATTTTATTAAGAAAAAATAGAAATAAATAAATAAATATTATTATTATTTTTCAAAAATTACTATTCATTCCCGAAAAAGTTACTATTCACTGACGGAAGTTACTATTCATCTCGGGAAAGACACTGTTCATCTGCCGACAGAAGTTACTGTTCATTACTGTTCACTTTTTGAAAATTTTTAAAGTTACTGTGCAAAGTTACTGTGCAAGTATTGAAAAAAATTTAAAAAACGTTTGCGCAGCCGGGGGGGAGGCGCAGCCCCCCAATTTTTCCTTCCCCGACGTGCTACGCATAATAACTTCATTTGCTATAAATAGGCCCTTCGCTGAATAAGAAAATCATATCTAAAATACATAAATTTTTCTATAAGTTTATTGTGAGAGAATTTTGAGCATAGTAAGGTTATTTTGAGAGTTTGAAAGCCAAAAGGAGTGCAGGAATTTTTCAAGTAAGTCTTTTATTAAAGAGTAGTAATTTCATAAATTCCTATTTTTCACGTTATTCACAAATCTTCCTTTAGAAGACTCTTCTTTGAGAAGATTCATTTTTAAAAGCTTTCTTTGAAAGATTTATTTTAGAATATTATTTTAAAAACTATTTTAAAGTAGTTATATTATACTACAAAAATTATGTTAAATATATATAATTTTGATAGTTCATATTATACGAGTTATCATACACTTTGAAAGTTATATATTGTAATTACTAATTTTATTATAAATATATAGGTTGATCAACCTCATTTAAATCAATATCCAGTCACGTGTTAAGGTAAGGAATATTATTCTTTTCACACTCTTAAATTTATTGCGGTAAGAAATGTCATTTTTTTTCTTACTTGTAAGGAATATCATCTTCTTTCATATTCTATTATTGAAACTTACTACGGTAAGGGGTATCATTCTTTGCATCATCATAAATGGATATTATTTTCTTTCTTACTTGAAGGGATTATCATTCTTTGATTCTCGAAAATAATATCGTTTCTTTCTTGTGTCATTTACTTCCATGTATTAAATTGTGGGAATAACCTTACGGCGCGGTTTACCGCCTGTTGGTGAATAACCTTTTGTATTCATTCCTTATTAATCTTTGAGAATAACCTTACGGTGCGGATTATCGCCTGTTTGGTGAATAACTCTTCGTATTCAAATTGATGGGAATAACCTTACGGCGCGGATTATCGCCTGTTTGGTGAATAACTCTTCGTATTCAAATTGATGGGAATAACCTTACGGCGCGGATTACCGCCTGTTGGTGAATAACCCTTTTAATTTGTCTCGTGTGGAAATAATTTGTCTACATGAATTGTCACATGACACTTTTATTCCATATTCGTAAGTGATATCATTTTCCTTTATACTCATAAGGGATACCATCTTTTTCATCTTCCATTATTCAAACTTACTATGGTAAGGGATATTAATTCCCTTCACCTTTTGTTAATCAAACCTGCTACGGTAAGGGATATTATTTTCTTTCATACACCTAAATCGAAACTTATTATGGAACTATTGCTTCTATAATTCCTGAAAATATTATATGTTCCATAATAGTTGAATTTCATTATTTCAACTGAACCTTCCTATTTTCTGAACATTTCTATTGAACTGTAATCATTATTCTGAACTGTGGAGCTTGAATATCATTTTTAAATTTCACTTCACATCATGTTGGCAATTTGGACATTATTTGAATCTGCACAAAGTAAACTTCCGATACTTATTGTTTATCCTGTTCTTCTGTTCATCATTTGTATCACTGTTATTTGTATTAATCATCAAGAATCATGCTGTTGTGAATATCTGTGGCCGGGGGCACAGATGTGATATAATTGTTGAACAGATGATAGGTTAAAGGCGATATACTAGGTTAAAGGCGATACATCTGTTCGGTGTCTTTTATGGCACGTGGTGAATGTTCTCTTTGGCCCGTAGTGCAGAGATGAACTGTTGGTTGGTATGATTATGACCAAAGGCTGAATCTGGTATAATCATGACCGTTGGTGCTTTATTGAATATCTTTGGCCCGTAGTGCAAAGATGAACTGTTGATTTGCATGATTATGACCAGGAACTGTAAATTTTTATTATCATGACTAATGGTATTTCAGATGATAAAAGTTGATGATGTTTTTACTAAAAAAAGAAGCGAGTGGACATTATGGTCTGCATTATTCTTCTAATAGATTGTTCATTCCGCTGCTATTATTGATCTGAACGTTGTTTAAGAATTTAACTACAGTTTTTGATATAAACCTTGTAGTCTATTGTATTCTATCAAGAACTCAACTGTTGAAGGCTAATGATAATTTATTCGTCATTATCTTAGTCATGATATTTCTTACTGGGCTATTTGAGCTCACCCTTTCTTTTGTTCCATTGTTTTCAACAGGAGATGAGAACGTAACGGGGTCTAGCCGGGGGATGGAGTGAGAGTCCGAGGAATAGCTGTCCTAGTCTTCACGTGTTGTAAAATAGTGTGGCAATAATAGTGAAGACTTAGTTGTGTATTATTATACACTGTATTGTTGTACGTTGTGCTTTGTTGTAATAATTTTGTTGTAGTCTTTTGACGACTCAAGTTTGGGCTGTGTGGACCTAGATTTGGGGGCGTCACAGTTGGTATCAGAGCTTAGGGATATGGTCTTTAATGGAGATCTGGGGTAGAACTAGGAGGGGAGAGACGGATATAATCAGTCACTAGTGTGTCCCGCCTAAATTAGATTTTATTATCTAATTAGTTTATTTGAATATAGGGACATGAAGTGATGAGTCAGTTTGTTTGAACTAACAATTATTTTGTGACCACAGTTAAGTATGGCATCTGGAAATCAAGAGGTTAACTATGGAATACCCGAAGCAAATGTAGCCGAGAATCAGGAGGCCCCAAACAATCCTCCTGCCAACTCAGGAAATAATGTTCCTGATAACATGATGAATGATGGATTCTTTAGGAATTTCATGCAGTTCATACAGAATCAAGCAAGAGGAAATCCAGTCAATAATAACGGTAGAAACGCTGGTAATTTGAGGATGGTCACTGTCAAGCAATTTAAATAATTGGGACCACCTGAATTCCACGGGAAGCCTGACTCACTCAAAGCGGAGGCATGGCTGAAGCAGACGACAAAAATACTTGATGTCTTACAATGCGCTGATGATCAAAAGGTGCCATTTGCCACTTTTATGTTACAAGGTGAGGCAGACCATTGGTGGGAAGCGGTAAAACGTATCCAACCTTCAGCACTCGAAATGTCTTGGACAGAATTCGAAGAACTGTTTAACGAGAAGTATTTCCCAGAAAGCATCCGCCATATGAAAGAGGTGGAATTCATTAAGCTGGAGCAGGGAAACATGACAGTCTCCCAATATGAAGCTAAGTTCGCCGAGTTATCTCGTTTTGCCACCCATCTAGTGGATGACGAAGCACGAATGAGTCGGATGTTCCTAAGAGGTTTGAGACTCAAAATTCGTCAACAACTTAGCTCTCATAAATTCAGTTTGTATTCAGATGTTGTGGATAGGGCTCAAAGGGTGGAGCAAACAGATGAAACATTGCAGCCAAGAGTTAATGATCAGCATAGAGAAAGGAATGACAACAACCACAGGAACGAGAACCATCGAGGAGGTAACCAACACTTCGGTGGTAATTCCACATCAAATAACAGAAGAGGAGAATCCAGTGGGAACAATTTCAAAAGAAAGAGATTCCATAATAATTATGGAAGGGCACCAGTACCAGCACCAGCACCGACCCCAGTTTCAAGGGGAGAAGATCGACCACCAGTGAGATGCTTTAGGTGTGGTCAGGAAGGTCACATCAGCCCAAACTGTACACAGCAGTCCAAAAAGTGCTACAATTGTGGGAAAGAGGGTCATCTTGCGCGGTTTTGTCCTGCCACAAAATCGAGTCCAGCTGCAATGATGATACCAAAAGCTAGCATAGATAAGAGAAAATCTGTAGTTCAAGAAAGAGCTTTTGTTGTGACGTCCCAAATGGCACGAAACTCGAACGAGGTGATAACCGGTAAGCTATTCATAAATTCTCGTGAAGTCTACGCTTTGTTAGATACTGGCTCTACCCATTCTTTTATCTCACATGCATGTGCTCAGCGTTTAAACTTAACTCCTGAAAATTTGGATTTTGACTTATCAGTTGAAACCCCATTAGGAGAAATGACCATTACATCTACTGTCTATAAATCTTGCCTAGTTCAAATCAACAACCTCACATTATCTGTTGACCTTATTTCTTTGGAAATGCATGAATTTGATGTGATTTTAGGAATTGATTGGTTGACTACCCATCATGCTAAAATTGATTGTTTTCATAAGATTATTAGTTTTCATATTCCTAATCAATCTGTCATGCAAATTCAAGCAACTAAACCATTGAAATCTATAACTATTATTTCTAGCCATAAAGTCATTCGTTTATTGAAAAACAGATGTCAAGCCTTTTTAGCCTATGTCATTGATTTGAACAAAAACACGTCAAACTTGAATGATATTCCTATTGTTAATAAGTTTCCTGACGTTTTTCCTGAGGAACTTTCTGGCTTACCCCCAAACCGTGAAATTGAATTCTGTATCGATCTTGAACCCGGCACTAAGCCCATTTTTAAAGTCCCATACCAAATGACTCCCATAGAACACCAAGAGTTGAAATTACTAGATATCGGTATCATTCATTCTAGTACAAAACTTATATCGAGCGAGGAATGCGAGAAGAGTTTTCAAGAACTCAAGAGGAGACTTGTTTCAGCTCCTGTTCTGACCATTCCAATCAGGATCAGGAGAATTCGTCATATATAGCGATGCTTCAGGCAAAGGTCTAGGCTGTGTCCTTATGCAACATGGAAAGGTTATAGCTTATGCCTCTCGACAACTCAAACATTATGAGAAAAATTATCCTACTCATGATCTAGAGTTGGCAGCAGTTGTTTTCGCATTGAAGATCTGGAGACACTACTTGTACGGAGAAAAAGTGGATATCTATACGGATCATAAAAGTCTCAAGTATTTCTTCACCCAGAAGGAACTCAACATGCGACAACGACGTTGGCTTGAGCTGTTGAAGGATTACGACCACACAATCCAGTATCACCCGGGAAAGGCGAACGTTGTAGCTGACGCTTTGAGCAGAAGATCTTATGCGAGTACAAGTGCACTGCTGACAACACAAAAGTGTATTTTGTACGACTTGCAAAAGATAGAGATACAGCTAAAGACACCAGGGACCCACTCGAAGATTGCTCACGTGCGAGTAGAACCGGCTTTAATCGATAAAATTAAAGCTGCACAAGCTACCGATCCGGAACTGATGAACATGATGAAGAAAGTACAAGAAGGTGTCATTCCCGAAGCAAGAATCGACGAGAAAGGAATACTTCGAGTCAACTCTCGACTCTGTGTTCCTAACGATCCTGAATTAAAGCATAAAATCATGATGGAGGCACACAACACGCCATTTGCAATCCACCCAGGAGGTACTAAGATGTATCGAGATCTTCGACATACATTTTGGTGGAATAATATGAAAAGAGAGATTGTAGAGTTTATCTCAAGGTGCCTAACTTGTCAACGTGTCAAGGCAGAGCATCAAGTACCTAAGGGTCCATTACAACCACTTGAGGTTCCCGAATGGAAGTGGGAACACATCAATATGGATTTCGTGACGAGTCTTCCCAAAGTTTCTCAAGGCTTAGATGCAATTTGGGTCATCGTAGATAGATTGACCAAATCTGCTCATTTCTTGCCTATACGAGAAAACTTTTCACTTGAATGTCTTGCCGGTATGTACATAAATGAGATCGTGAGATTGCATGGCATGCCAGTTTCCATAGTTTCTGATCGAGATCCTAGATTCACTTCACGCTTTTGGATCAGTCTACAAAAAGCTATGGGCACTGAACTACGTTTTAGTTCTGCATACCATCCTCAGACGGACGGACAATCGGAAAGGACGATCCAGACCCTCGAAGATCTTTTGAGATTTTGCGTACTAGATTTCAAAGGAAGTTGGGATAAGTACTTGCCATTGGTGAAATTTTCCTACAAGAACAGTTACCAAGCAAGTATAGGTATGGCTCCATTCGAGGCTTTATATGGACGCAAGTGTCGCTCTCCAGTATGTTGGAATGAGGTAGGAGAAGCAAAACTGTTGGGACCCGAGTTGGTACGCTTGACAACAGAAAAGATCCAAATGATCCGACAACGAATACAGACAGCGCAAGAACGACAAAAGAGTTATGCTGATCTTCATCAGAGAAACGAAAGTTTCAACGTCGGAGATCATGTATTCTTACGTGTTTCTCCATGGAAAGGGGTTACGAGATTCGGAAAGAGAGGAAAGTTCAACCCTCGATTTATTGGCCCATTTGAAATCCTCGATCGAGTAGGATCCGTAGCCTACAGACTAGCCCTACCACCAAGTATGTCTCGCATCCATAACGTTTTTCACATATCTATGTTACGTAAATATGTGAAGGACCCAAACCACGTCATTGAGTTAGAACCAGACGTTATAGCAGAAGATTTAACGTATGAGGAGGTACCTGTTAAGATCCTAGATAAGAAGGAGCAGATCTTACGCTCAAAGGTTATACCTCAAGTTAAGGTTTTATGGAGGAACCAAGATATTGAGGAAATGACCTGGGAGCTAGAATCTGAAATGAAGTCTAGGTATCCATACCTCTTCGAAATGCCAGGTACGTCAATTTCGAGGACGAAATTTCATAAGGAGGGGAGGTTGTAAGACCCCGAATTTATGAAATACAAAATTTAATTTTTCTTCATATATATTTTTCCTGAAACAGTAAATGGTTAAATTGACAAAATTGAAAGTTAAGGATGTTATGTGCAAATTTTATTTTGTCGGACAATATTCTTTTTGTCGGGGAATATTCGTTTTGTCGGGGAATATTCAGGCCGTACGACGGCGCCGAAATAACTAATTATTGGTGGACCCCACAACGGAATAATTGTCGGATATAGAAAACGACAGAAGTAACATTTTTAAATAAAAATAGTCAACGGTGTTAACTGTTTAAATACTGGTGATAAAAGAATAATAGTATACGGTAATTTATGGTATTTCAGTATAGCACACGGTATTCTACAGTAGCACACGGTATTGCACAGTGTCTCGTATTATTGGTCTAATAATTGACACCGTAATTGTTACGCATCATTTCATCAATAATTATCACTGCATAATATTTTATGTTATCAATTCAATAATTGTTGCTACACAGTATTTTGCATTATTGTTACTACACGACATGTTGCATTATTAAACCAATAATTGTCACAGTAACAAATGCACAGTAATTCATATTATTGATCTGATAATTGACACAGTAGTCATTGCATTACTTTGAATTATTGTTATCACTGTGGTAGCATTATGTTAATTATCGTATTACTAATTGGTACTTTTATTAGACAATATTATTTATTTTATTAAGAAAAAATAGAAATAAATAAATAAATATTATTATTATTTTTCAAAAATTACTATTCATTCCCGAAAAAGTTACTATTCACTGACGGAAGTTACTGTTCATCTCGGGAAAGACACTGTTCATCTGCCGACAGAAGTTACTGTTCATTACTGTTCACTTTTTGAAAATTTTTAAAGTTACTGTGCAAAGTTACTGTGCAAGTATTGAAAAAAATTTAAAAAACGTTTGCGCAGCCGGGGGGGAGGCGCAGCCCCCCAATTTTTCCTTCCCCGGCGTGCTACGCATAGTAACTTCATTTGCTATAAATAGGTCCTTCGCTGAATAAGAAAATCATATCTAAAATACATAAATTTTTCTATAAGTTTATTGTGAGAGAATTTTGAGCATAGTAAGGTTATTTTGAGAGTTTGAAAGCCAAAAGGAGTGCAGGAATTTTTCAAGTAAGTCTTTTATTAAAGAGTAGTAATTTCATAAATTCCTATTTTTCACGCTATTCACAAATCTTCCTTTAGAAGACTCTTCTTTGAGAAGATTCATTTTTAAAAGCTTTCTTTGAAAGATTTATTTTAGAATATTATTTTAAAAACTATTTTAAAGTAGTTATATTATACTACAAAAATTATGTTAAATATATATAATTTTGATAGTTCATATTATACGAGTTATCATACACTTTGAAAGTTATATATTTTAATTACTAATTTTATTATAAGTATATAGGTTGATCAACCTCATTTAAATCAATATCCAGTCACGTGTTAAGGTAAGGAATATTATTCTTTTCACACTCTTAAATTTATTGCGGTAAGAAATGTCATTTTTTTTCTTACTTGTAAGGAATATCATCTTCTTTCATATTCTATTATTGAAACTTACTACGGTAAGGGGTATCATTCTTTGCATCATCATAAATGGATATTATTTTCTTTCTTACTTGAAGGGATTATCATTCTTTGATTCTCGAAAATAATATCGTTTCTTTCTTGTGCCATTTACTTCCATGTATTAAATTGTGGGAATAACCTTACGGCGCGGTTTACCGCCTGTTGGTGAATAACCTTTTGTATTCATTCCTTATTAATCTTTGAGAATAACCTTACGGTGCGGATTATCGCCTGTTTGGTGAATAACTCTTCGTATTCAAATTGATGGGTGAATAACCCTTTTTATTTGTCTCGTGTGGAAATAATTTGTCTACACGAATTATCACATGACACTTTTATTCCATATTCGTAAGTGATATCATTTTCCTTTATACTCATAAGGGATACCATCTTTTTCATCTTCCATTATTCAAACTTACAATGGTAAGGGATATTAATTCCCTTCACCTTTTGTTAATCAAACCTGCTACGGTAAGGGATAATATTTTCTTTCATACACCTAAATCGAAACTTATTATGGAACTATTGCTTCTATAATTACTGAAAATATTATATGTTCCATAATAGTTGAATTTCATTATTTCAACTGAACCTTCCTATTTTCTGAACATTTCTATTGAACTGTAATCGTTATTCTGAACTGTGGATCTTGAATATCATTTTTAAATTTCAATCCACATCATGTTGGCAATTTGGACATTATTTGAATCTGCACAAAGTAAACTTCTGATACTTATTGTTTATCATGTTCTTCTGTTCATCATTTGTATCACTGTTATTTGTATTAATCATCAAGAATCAAGTTGTTGTGAATATCTGTGGCCGGGGGCACAGATGTGATATAATTGTTGAACAGATGATAGGTTAAAGGCGATATACTAGGTTAAAGGCGATACATCTGTTCGGTGTCTTTTATGGCACGTGGTGAATGTTCTCTTTGGCCCGTAGTGCAAAGATGAACTGTTGGTTGGTATGATTATGGCCAAAGGCTGAATCTGGTATAATCATGACCGTTGGTGTTATATTGAATGTCTTTGGCCCATAGTGCAAAGATGAACTGTTGATCTGCATGATTATGACCAAGAACTGTGAAGTTGTATTATCTTGACTAATGGTATTTCAGATGATAAAAGTTGATGATATTTTTACTAAAAAGAGAAGCGAGTGGACATTATAGTCTGCATTATTCTTCAAATAGATTGCTCATTCCGCTGCTATTATTGATCTGAACATTGTTTAAGAATTTAACTACAGTTTTTGATATAAACCTTGTAGTCTATTCTATTCAGAACTCAACTGTTGAAGACTAATGATAATTTATTTGTCATTATCTTAGTCATGATATTTCTTACTGGGCTATTTGAGCTCACCCTTTCTTTTGTTCCATTGTTTTTCAACAGGAGATGAAAACGTAACGGGGTCTAGCCGGGGGATGGAGTGAGAGTCCGAGGAATAGCTATCATAGTCTTCACGTGTTGTAAAATAGTGTGACAATAATAGTGAAGACTTAGTTGTGTATTATTATTATACACTGTATTGTTGTACGTTGTGCTTTGTTGTAATAATTTTGTTGTAGTCTTTTGACGACTCAAGTTTGGGCTGTGTAGGCCTAGATTTGGGGGCGTCACATAAATAAAGATGATAACGTTGTTGTGGTCAAAAGTTTTATATATGCAAAGATGGGAACAACATTTCTTTGAGTGCTAAAAGTAGAAATCCTTTTGTTAGTTCCCAATGACACGAAAGATATCTAGAAAGGGGGGTTGAATAGATTCTTTAAAAACTTTTTCTTTTCTTTATTTCAAGAGAGAATGAATTATTAATCAATTAATTTAGCACAACGAAATATGATTAATTTACCCTTCTTGATGTAATAATTTAATAAACAATTATAAGCAGTTAATAGACACAATATGAAAGACACTAGTTTTTAAGTGCTTCAGAGTTCAACAAGACTTCTACTCCACTGTTCTGCTCTTTGAGCAGTAAATCCACTAAGGATACTTTTATAATTTCCGAATCACTGAGATTCTTTCAAGACCAACAGTCTTGAAACTTTAGTTTACTAAGAACTCTACAAGTCCAGCAAACTTGGATACTCTAATTCACTAAGAACTCTTCTTGTGAGTAATGTAGATTTGGGTGTGCTACTAAGTTGCGTTTAGCATAAGTTTCTGAAAAACTTAGTAGCGATGCAAGATACGTTTACTTTTGATCTTTTTCAACTCTTGCATATGTTTTTCTTTATTGGGTCTTGCTCTTTTTTTTTTACTTTTTCAGATCTGGGCGTTTTATATGAGAGCTTCTCCTTTCTTCCCGTTTGAATGTCTGCCCTTAGCTTCAGTTTCTTTCTGTTACCTCACAAAGTAGAGTCGTCGAATATTATATTCATTTAGCTCATTAATGCTCTGACGAGGTATTAATTGACCTGCTACCACTTTCCAAAAAGGGTGTTTCCTTTTTCCTTGGGACCAGACATGTCAGTCGTAGGTTTCTGCCAACTTTCATAGAGGCGTTTGGTCTTCCATAAAATATGGCTGTTATGACACAGTCCTCTGACTTTAGCACAACTTTGAAATCTACACTCTGTTGTTTAGCATGCTTTGGTAAGTCCTCTGATATTTCTGACTTTAAACTTTTGGCAGAGGTTTATTTGACACATCGATGCAGATTGTTCTTCTCAATAAAGTAGCTTCTGACTTTTAGTGCCAAATAAGAACCATCAAAAATTTAGGTTTTGATCTGTATAGCGTGTAGAAGAGGAGAGTCGTAGTGTTGCTTTAAATGACTTTTGCTTCACTTAATGAATCTACACGATCAACTCTACGATCATTCTTGTTGTATTGACAGTTTTGCAATAAGCCAACTTTCCTTAATATCGTAGAGTTTACTCTACAGCCACTCTGTTGGTTGTAGAGTACGTTCTACGGTTGCTTACTTTGGTCGTAGAGTCTATTGGTCGTAGAGTCCGTTCTACGATTGCTTGCTTAGATCGTAGAGTCCAATCTATGGTCAGACTTAGTCTTTGAGTCTTACTGGCGCGAAGTCGTAGAGTCCATTCTACGATCAAATTATTTGAAGAGATACAACACAAGATCAACCTAACAGTTTTGATCTATTTAAAATCTAAGTCTTTGTACACCTCGAGGACTTCACAACTCAATATATTTATATCCAAAAGATCAACCTAACAGCTTTGATCTTATCTAACTAAGTCCTTGTACATCATACATAATCAAAGGACTTTACAACTCTACAATTGAATGCATTTAACAACTAAATTCTTATCATCAAATCAAATATGCAATGTTCAACAATCTCCCCCTATTTGATGATGACAACACTAATAACATAAGGTAATTTAAACAACTTAATTAAGCAAATGCATTTGTATGAGAGAATACCTAATATACAGTGAGCATCTATATTTCTAATGAAAAAATATGAATTTTATTGAAGTATAGTCAGTTGTACAATGAGTGGTTAATTTTTTTTTTAATAACTTATCTCCTTTTACTGAGAGGTATTCTTCTTTCATCTTCCTGCCTTTGCCTGAAGAGTGCTCTCCTTTCCTCTTCTGCCCTTTTAAGCTCTATTTCTTCCCTTTGTATAGCTTCTTCCTCTTTAACTTGGAGTCATGTTTGTGAGCTGGATGGCCTCGCAGTTGAGGATTGTCCTTGATGACTTGATACAGATGGTCTTCCAGTTGAGACCTGTCTGGGAGGAATTGGTACTGCTTTAAACCTAGGAGGTTGAATTGACGTTTGAACCATTCTCATCCCTTGAGGTGCTCTTCCTCTTCTGCTTTGACTGATAGTTGGTTCTGCACTCATACTCTTCTCCCCCTTATTGGTATCATTTATCTTGGCCACCTCTTCTGATAGTTGTTGCATACCTTGTACAAGTTCTTGAAGTTAAGTCTAGGTGGAAGCTACATCATTGTGGTGATCTTGAAATCATTCTTCAACCAGTATTTGTTTCTTCTCCACCAATGTTAGAGTTTCATCTGATCGATTAGCTTGTTGTCTGAGAGATTCCTTCATCTCAAAGATCTGTTCACTGAGGAGGGTTATAGATTTAGCATTGGTTTCTTGAAGAATGTCGATTGACTTCTGATGGTTGGCCATTGCATTCAGAAATATTTCATCCATTTTTCTTGAGATTGTCATAAACTGCTGCAATTAACTCCTTCAGTCTTGAGGAGAATTGGTTTCCCAAATTTTGAGAAAGGTCGTTGGCAGCAGTAACGACATTGTCTAATCTCCGTTGAATGTTGTGGGACTTAGATGCCAGATCGTTTTGCATCTCTGCTTGAATAAAGTTTGTAACGTCAGTTAAGCACTCAGTGGTAGGAAGCAGAGATATATTTTTCAGGATTTCTTGGAGGAGTTGAGTTGTTTACCCCTGGTCAGTCATAGAGCTTGGAATGTGGAAGTATTCATGACCAGAGGTTGAGGGAATGTATTCTTGTGTTATAAGGAGCCTTGGAGGTCGGAAAGGTTGAGCAGGAGACATTGTGTGAGTAGAAGACAGGATTTGAAGAGAGTCTTGAGGGAACTCTACGTCTTGATCATTTAAGCTTCCTTCACCACCTGCCGTAGAGTGTGGGGATTCTACGACTGGAATAGAGTTGGACGTAGGGCTTGTTCCAGTGCTTACGTTTGACAGCTCCTCAAATAGATTGAAGGTTCAGGCAGGTGTATGATTTTGTATGAAGGCTAGAGGGATAAAGTGTACCTTTTGCCCTGCTAAAGATGAAAAAGAGCTGTTTAAGATCAGCTTTTGGGTAAAATGTAGATTTTGAGGGTAGCCTTGAGCCAGAATCACCACGTTGGGATATGCTTTGTAGGTCCAAAAAAGTTGATCCCATGCATTGTGCACCAAGGCTCAGTGGAATGGCATTAGTGGAAAAAACTTCAGCAGGTAGTTGTAGTTGAGGTGCCTCTGTTCATTTCTTCCGACTGCCACTATTTCAATGTCATCCTCCTCATCAGTATTTGTTGTGGCTGAAGGGATTGAAATGTCTTCTTGAATTTCCCCATCAATTTGAATATCTGCTGGCTCAGGAACTACTGATGGCTCCCCCTCAGTTTGAGTACCCATTGGTTCAGTTGCTTCACATGGCTCCCCCTCAACTGGAGCATTGTCTAATTTTTCAAGTAGCTCCCCCTCAACTATTGAGCCTTTTCCTGTTTTTTGATCGACTAATTTCACTAGCCTTCTTCTCTTTAGTTTTGGCTCTGTTGAAGTGACCTCCTCAGCCTTATACTTGCTGTGAGTTTCCCTTCACTGTTTCGATTCTTCATCATCTGAGGCAGCATTCTCTTTAGGAGCAACGTCAGAGGCCTCATTTGATGATCCTTGAGGTTCTTCAATCTCAATGACTTTTTTTCCTTTCCTCTTCCTGATTAAACCAGGAGATTGCCTACTGACCTCCTGAGATTCTGCTTCTGCAGAAATGTTCTTCATTAATGAGGGCCCAATACCACTCTGTGTTCCTTCACTATCCCCAGAACGGGATAATTTTCTATTCTCAATTGGGTTTCTCTTCCAGTTTTCGAATAGTCTCTGGGTCATCCTCTTATTAGCATTGAGGACTTCTCCTTCTGTATGCTCGATCTTATCCCCCAATATGGATTGAAGGAGAATGCCTATGAATCTCCCATAGAGCATTTTCCTGGCCCCTTTTGCCTTTTCTGCGTTTAGGATCCAGTTCTCAATCCATTCTAATAGTAAGGAACCATAGTTGATGTTTATCTTCTTTACTATGGCTGTCATTATCTTCAGTTGGATCTCGCTGACGGAGTCGTGAGCGGAGTCTTTGCAGAGGAGGCATTTTCCTAAGATGTCAGCCAGAAACTCATACTTTTGGGGAAACTCCTTCTTCAAGCCTCTCAACTCTGGATTTTTCTTGTGATTCATTCTTTTCAGACCATCTTCTGTACTCACCATATTTAAAGTAGTAAGTACCCCTGGTTAAAACCTAGGACTAGGTTTATTTCTTCAGAAGTGAGATTGAACTGGACCCCCTTAACTGTGGTGGTTAGGTTTTCATTTACATAGGTTCCATTTGTATAGAATTCTCGAACTGGCTTTGATAGGACCCTTATGTTTGTTCCCAAAGCTTTTTGAAGGCCAGCCCTTTCTAGTAAATGGATTATCCTCTGGTACTATTTATCTGCTGTTGTGAAAGCTTCGAAGTTTAGTTCGTTTCCAGAATTGACTTGAGCAGGCTCCATTTGATTGTTTTTCTAAAACAAGAAGAATGATTTATCTGAGTATTGAAAATTTAGGGTTCTGGATTTGCGAGAGAGAAAGATAGAGAGATTTAGGTTTTTGATTTTGAAGAATAATGAAAGACATACAGTTTTCAAAATGTTTAAAACTTCCCTCTATGTTTGCTGAGACGCGTGTCAAATTTCGATAGGAGGACTTCCTGTTAGTTGATGACTATTTTGCCCTTTGTCTCTCCCTGAGCTCTACGATCCCTCTTGACACAACAATCCTTCGTTTTGAAAGTCGTTTAGTGAGCTTTGCGACTGGGATGTACTCTATGATCATTGGCTTGACGATCGTTGAGTAGTCTCTACGATTTGAAGTGTACTCTGCGATCCTTAACTTGACGATCGTTGGGCAGGCTCTACGAATTGTCCTTTACTTCATCCTTTGAGCATTTTTCTCCTTGCAGAGTTAGTATCCATAGTTTGCAAGCTGAGTCTTCATCCATAGAATTTGTGCACAGCAACTGCCTGCGGTTATATATTCAACTTCTGCAATTGATGTGGATATTGAGTTTTTCTTCTTACTAAACTAAAAGACAAGTCCACTGGCGGAACTGGGGGGTCAAGGGGGGTCATATGACCCCCGGTATACTGGTCGTCATCGTTCAATGGAATTGAATTGTCATGAATAATGAATTATAGATTATGTGTTATTTTTATTGAATATTTGAAGTGATATGGTATATTTATGGTATATTTATGAATTATGATATATTTTTTGTGAAATAATTGTATTAGGTTAGTTGATGAAATTATGATGAAATGTTTGAATTGAAGAATGATAAAATTATTATGAAATGTTTAAATTGATGAAATTATTGTGAAATACTATAATTTGGCAAAATGAATTTGAATATAAATTTGAGAAATGAAATATTTATGGTATACAATATACTGATGGTATATTGATGATATAATGATAGTATATTTATTGATTAGCAATTGATATTTTTATTTATTCTAGATTATGGATAAATACTTGATTAAACGACTAATAACTGTTGATTCGTCTAATAATCAATTACCAAGTTCCGAAGCAAGTGGTGGTATAAAAAAGTCATGTGTAGAGTTCAATCTGAATGATATTGTTAGTGATTCGGAGTTACGTAAATGAATTGGAGTTTAATCTGAATGATATTGTTAGGTATCTGGGGTTACGTATATTGATTGATCGAGTTGGTTTTTGTTTTACCAGTTGCGACTGCTACTGTTGAAAGAATATTCTCTGCGATGAAAATTGTCAAGACTGACTTACGTAATAAAATGGGAGACGAATGGATGAATGACAGTTTGGTAGTTTATATTGAGAAGAATATTTTTTCAACAATTGAAAATGAACAAATTTTGAGACGTTTTCAAACTATGCAGACTTGCAGAATACAATTGTCTCCTCTCAGTCGTACAACCGAAAAAAGCACTTCAAGGGTCAATAAATAAATTTTTTTTACTGATATATTTTGACCCCCCTCTAAAAATGTTCTGGTTTAGCCACTGGACAAGTCTACTGCCAAGCATCTTGCATGTTCCACGTGTACTCTTTCTGTCTATTTTGCATCCTGCATAGTCAGCATCTAAATATCCTATTAGATTAAAGGAATACTCCTTGGGATACCATAATCCCAAATTTGGAGTTCCTTTAAGATATTTGGAAAAAAAAATCACAACTATTAGATGAGCCTCTTTAGGGTTAGCCTGAAATCTAGCACATATACATGTAGCAAACATTATATCTGGTCGGCTAGCAGTTAAGTATAAGAGTGAGCCTATCATACCTCTGTACTGAGTGATTTTAGTGTTTTTACCATTTTCATCTTTGTCAAGCTTAGTGGCAGAGGGCATTGGAGTTTTCATGATGGTTGCAAATTCTATGTCATACTTCTTTGGTAAGTCTTTGATTTACTTGGCTTGGTTTATGAAGATGTCTTCATCAATATGCTTTACTTGAAGTCCGATGAAGAAGTTAAGTTCTCACATCATGTTCATCTCAAACTTGCTCTGCATAAGCTTAGCAAATCTTTCACACAATTTTTCATCCGAAGAACCAAATATGATATTATCTACATAAATTTGAACTAGCAGTGTTTTATCCTTATGTTTTCTCAAAAATAAGGTAGTATATACTCTTCCTCTAGTGAATTCTTTTTCAATAAGAAAGTTAGTTAAGGTTTTATACCATGCTCTAGGTGCTTGTTTTAGACCATATAAGGCTTTATCTAATTTATAAACATAATTTGAAAATGTTGGATTGATAAAAATTGGAGGTTATTCCACGTAGACTTCTTCTTGAAGTTCTCCATTCAGAAATGCACTCTTGACATCTATTTAAAAGACTTTAAACTTCATGTGTGCAGCATGGGCGAGAAAAATTCTTATGGCTTCCAATCTGGCAACTAGAGCAAAGGTCTCATCGTAGTCAATTCCTTCTTCTTAAGAATAACCTTTGGCCACTAGCCTTGCTTTGTTTCTTGTAATCACACCATTTTCATCCATTTTGTTCCTGAAGACCCATTTGGTGCCAATGACTGGTTTATGCTGAGGTCTGGCAACTAATCTCCAAACTTTGCTCCTTTCAAATTGATTTATCTCCTCTTCCATGGCCTCTATCCAACTTGAATCTCCTAAGGCTTCTTTGATCTTCTTGGCTTCCACTTGAGAGAGAAAGCTTAGGTAAAAACATTCATTTGAAGTTGCAGCTCTTGTCTTGATTCCAGTATTTAGATTTCTAATTATTAGATCTTGAGTGCGATCTTTGGTTCACTTTATTCTGCTAGGAACGTCTGTTCTGGTGCCTTCTTGTCTGAGTTCCTCCAAATCAACTTTTTGTTCTGATCGTAGAGTTTCATTTTCTGGCGTGGCGAGCTCTACGATTTTCTCTACTTGCTCAACGATTTTTGCTGCTGGTTCCATGATCGTAGAGTCTGACTCTACGATTTTGAGTTCTTCGATCGTTGAGTTTATTTCTGATGAATCGTTGAGTGTTGAACTTTTCTTCTCTGGATATGATTCATCGAATGTGACATGGATGGAGATTTCAACAGTTAAGGATTCCTTGTTGAACACTCTGTATGATCTGCTATCCGTTGCATAGCCAAGGAAGATTCCTTCATCTGACTTTGGCTGGAATTTGGTTAGATGCTTCTTGTCATTGTTGAGTACGTAGCATAGACAGTCAAACGCATGAAAGTAGCTTATGTTTGGCTTTCTTCCTTTCCACAATTCATATTTAGTCTTCTTCAATGTTGAGTGAATGAGTGACCTGTTCTGGGTGTAGCATGCAGTGCTGATGGCTTCAGCCCAGAAATACTCAGGAAGATAGGCTGCTGCTAGAAGTGTTCTTCCTGCTTCAATTAGAGTCATATTCTTCCTTTCTGCTACTCCATTCTGTTGAGGAGTTCTTGGGGCTGAGAAGTTGTGATTGATTCCATTTTCTTCACAGGACTGGTCCATATCTGAAAAGTCAAACTCTCTTCCATGATCACTTCTTATGGCCTTGATTTTCTCACCCTTTTCATTCATAATTAGTTTGAAGAGCTTGATAAGATGTGAAATGATTTCATCTTTAGAGCTTAGAAAGGATACCCATGTAAATTTAGTGTAGTCGTCTACTACCACTAGAGAGTATATCTTTCCTCCAAGGCTTGTAGTTGGGATAGGCTTGAATAAATTCATGTGTAGTAATTGAAGGGCTCTATCATTTGAGTTGACTGTCTTGCTCTAGAATGAGGTCTTCATTTGCTTTCCAAGCTAACATGCTTTGCATGATTTTTCTTTGATGAAATTAAGCTTTGGCAATCCTCTTACAAGATCTTTGGAGGCAAGCTTTGATATACTCTTGAAGTTGAGATGAGATAATCTCCTGTGCCAGAGCCAGCACATATCTTCAGAAGCTTTAGCAAGGAAACAAACTGTCTCATGTGAGCTTAATTTGGCAAGGTTGACCACATAGACATTTCCTTCTCGAACTCCTACTCTGACTTGACATTGGTTGTTGAGGAAAGTGACTTGATGCCCTTTGTCACATAGTTGAATGATGCTTAACAGGTTATGCTTTAGTCCTTCAACATAAGCCACTTTATTGAAAGAAATTGCACCATTTTCAGTTGAGTCATATCCTCTGGTTTTCCCCGAATTGTTGTCTCCAAAGATGATTGCAGGTCCATCATTTTTCTTGTAATTTAACAGAAGAGTCTTATCTTCTGTCATGTGCCTTTAGCATCCACTGTCAAGGTACCAGATGGATCTCTTTACCTGCATAACAAATCAATCTTCATTTTGGTACCCACATTTACTTGGGTCCTGATTTGTTAGTACCTTTTGGGACCGAAATCTGTTTTATTTTAGATCCTTGCAGTATATGATAATGATAACCTGATAAATATTTATCATTTTTATGATGGTGCCTATAATTGATATGATGTTGATGATGATGTGTGTATATTTGTGAATTCTTATTTGTCCAGGACCTGTATGGATTATAATAGCTCGTAGTCCTTCTGTTGGGCTAATATACATTCTGCTTCCATGCTACTCTACGATTCTCATACTTCGTAGAGTAAAAGTTAACTCTACGATTTCTGCATGGTTGGTTGATAGAGTAAGTTTTGCTTGACTTTACGATCCTTCGAGGTTCAGTCATAGTTGTTGACTTACTTTTTAATTTTTTGAATCCTAGACCAGTACGAGTTTTATTGACTAATATGATAGTAGGATTAGAATAGTGTGGACAGTTGGGAGAGATTGAATCTGAGGGTTTGATGAACACAATTCCTTTATTAAGATTAAAGGATTTGCTTTCATTTACTTCCATTGATTTCTCCATATTAGACTCTGAGAAAAAATTATCAAAACCTAATCCTTATCTGTCAGCCACATCTCTTTTGCTTGAGATCAGGGTGTCCATAGACAACCTTGATTTGTTCCACATGAAAATTGTCTTTTCTAGTTCCTAAATTTCGGAGACTAGTGAAGACTCTTTCTAAGTGCTCAATTCAATTACCTTTTTTCAATTTTTCATTCTCAGTCTCAAGACTAGAACAAATGTTTTCAATTTGAAGTGTAGCTTCTAATTTTAAGCTAATTTTCTTTTTTTCCTCTTTTAAATGAGAGTGATCTTTAGATAGCATTCTAAACATTTTCATGTATTTGTGTAATTCTATCATTAAGTCATGCATGCTTTCTCTAAGATCATCAATGTTTAATTTAGGAGAGTATAAATCAAATACATCATCTACATTGAATTCATTTTTGCTGCTTTCTACTTCTTTTGCCATCAAGCACTGGTTAGCCTTCTGTGGCTCTTCATCGCCACATGACTCAGAGTTTAGTTCCTCTCCTGAGTCACTCCAGGAGCCTTCGGCAACGAAGCTTTTGTCTTTCTTCTTTTTCTTGTGGAGGCTCTTGAATTCTCTTTTGGATTTGCTTTTGTTATGTCCTTCCTTAGCTCTTCTCTTAAGGGTTTTGGACACTTAGCAATGAAATGGCCTGACTTTTTGCAATTGTAGCACAGGTCATTAGTTTGTTCTCTGCTGTTGTTTCTGAACTTCTGCGGTCTATTCCTGTTGATGAATCTTTTAAATTGTCTGACCAGCATTCCAGCTCCTTCATCATCATCTGATTCATCTTTACCAGAGTCAAAATCATCCTTAAGATTGCTCCTGTGAGCTGAAGTTGAGGCTTTAAGAGCAATGTTCTTCTCCTTCTTTCTTCCCTCAGATAGGGTCTCTATCATTTGATTTAGCTCCAGCTCATAAGTAAGAAGATTTCCATAGAGTTGTTGTACAGTCATCTCGTGCAAGTTCTTTGACTCCCGAATGGTTGTAGTTTTGGCATCTCATTTGCTTGGTAATGCTCTCATAAATTTGATTATGAGATCTCTATTTGGATAGACTTTCTCAAATGATCTAAGAGAGTTTAGCAGCAAGTTAAATCTCTCATAGGAGTTTGTAATGTTCTCCCCTGATATGTGGGTGAACATTTCATATTGCTGAATAAGTAAAGATTGCTTATTTTCTCTGACTTCTTATGTTCCTCCGTGCATGATCAATAGAGTCTGCCAGACTTCTTGAGTTGTTTTGCAGTTTACAACGTTTTCAAACAACTCATCATCTAAAGATTGGAATATGATGTTTTTGGCCTTTTTGTCTCTTTGAACATCATTCTTTTCGTTGTCTGTCCATTCTTCTCTTTTCTTTGCCACCAGCTTATTTGGATCTTCAGTTGTTAATGCAAACTTCATTGGAATGACTGGCCCATTAAGCCTGCATACGAACTTTCCAATTAGCGAATTTTTCTTTATTGCACATAGGTGGTCTGTTACCTCCACCAAATTCTGATCCATTCTTGTTGTGTGTCATTAGATCTACTCAAGCTTGTAATGCTTTAAATGTGAGAACCTGCTCTGATACCAATTGTTAGTTCCCAATGACACGAAAGATATCTAGAAGGGGGGGTTGAATAGGTTCTTTAAAAACTTTTTCTTTTCTTTATTTCAAGAGAGAATGAATTATTAATCAATTAATTTAGCATAGCGGAATATTATTAATTTATCCTTCTTGATGTAATAATTTAACAAGCAATTATATAGCAGTTATAGTAGTTAATAGACACAAGATAAAAGACACTAGTTTTTAAGTGGTTCAGAGTTCAACAAAACTCCTACTCCACTGTTCTGCTCCTTGAGCAGCAAATCCACTAAGGATATTTTTACAATTTTCAAATCACTAAGATTCCTTCAAGACCAGCAGTCTTGGAACTTTAGTTCACTAAGAACTCTACAAGTCCAGCAAACTTGAATACTGTAGTTCACTAAGAACTTTTCTCATGAGTAGTGTAGATTTGGGTGTGCTACTAAGTTGCGTTTAGCATAAGTTTCTGAAAAACTTAGTAGTGATGCAAGATACTTTTACTTTTGATATTTTTCAACTCTTGCGTATGTTTTTCTTTCTTGTGTCTTGCTTCTTTTTTTTTACTTTTTCAGATCTGGGCGTTTTATATGAGAGCTTCTCCTTTCTTCCCATTTGAATGTCTGCCATTTGCTTCAGTTTCTTCCCATTACCTCACAAAGTAGAGCTGTTGAATATTATATTCATTTAGCTCATTAATGCTCTGACGAGGTATTAATTGACCTGCTACCACTGTCCAAAAAGGGTGTTTCCTTTTTCCTTGCGACCAGACATATCGGTCGTAGGTTTCTGCCAACTTTCATAGAGGCGTTTGGTCTTCCATAAAATATGGTTGTTATGACACAGTCCTCTGACTTTAGCACAACTTTGAAATCTACACTCTGTTGTTTAGCATGCTTTGGTCAGTCCTCTGATATTTTTGACTTTAAGCTTTTGGCAGAGGTTTATCTGACGCATCGATGCAGATTGTTCTTCTCAATAAAGTAGTTTCTGACTTTTAGTGCTAAAAAAGAACCATCAAAAGTTTAGGTTCTGATCTATATAACGTGTAGAAGAGGAGAGTCGTAGTGTTGCTTTACATGACTTTTGCTTCACTCAATGAATCTACACGATCAACTCTACAATCCTTCTTGTTGTATTGACAGTTCTGCAATAAGCCAACTTTCCTTAATATCGTAGAGTTTACTCTACGGCCACTCTGTTGGTCGTAGAGTACGTTCTACGGTTGCTTGTTTTGGTCGTAGAGTCTGTTGGTCGTAGAGTCTGTTGGTCGTAGAGTACGTTCTACGATTGCTTGCTTAGATCGTAGAGTCTTCCTTGCGCAGAATCGTAGAGTCCATTCTACGGTCAGACTTAGTCGTTGAGTCTTACTGGCACGGAGTCGTAGAGTCCATTCTACGATCAGATTATTTGAAGAGATACAAGACAAGATCAACCTAACAGTTTTGATCTATTTAAAATCTAAGTCTTTGTACACCAAAGGACTTTACAACTCAATATATTTATATCCAAAAGATCAACCTAACAGTTTTAATCTTATCTAATTAAGTCCTTGTACATCATACATAATCAAAGGACTTTACAACTCTACTATTGAATGAATTTAACAACTTAATTCTTATCATCAAATCAAATATGCAATGTTCAACAATCTCCCCCTATTTGATGATGACAACACTAATAGTGGAAGGTAATTTAAACAACTTAATTAAGCAAATGCATTTGCATGAGAGAATGCCTAATATACAGTGAGCAGCTGTATTTCTAATAAAAAAATATGAATTTTATTGAAGTATAGTCAGTTGTACAATGAGTGGTTAAAAATTTTTTGATCAGAAGATTAGTGTTTAGATTATCCAGAATGCTCTAAAAGTCTGTCTATGATCTTTTATATTAACCCTTAGTTTTGAATTCGTAGAGCAGTCGTTAGCACAGAGTACTTGTGCACAGATTACTTGTTTTAATCAGATTGATCTATTTAATTGTTGGATTGGTAAGTTCGAATTTCAGTTGGTTAATTCCTTTGCACGTCCCAAGTTGGATGTTAGTTATTTTTTTTGTTACTTTGACCCACACACACACCCTTCTTTGCTGTCACCAAGGATCGAACCCCCAATCTCATGCTTCCACATGAGTTGGTCGTACGACTCGGCCAAAGATCACTTGGTGGATGTTAGTTATTGGGTTACGCGTACCTTTAATATTGTTGAAATATGACGATCAACAAACATTTGAATGTTAAATTATGTGTGTAACACATTAAATCTATAGACACATGTTTATGCAAATAAAATAATAATCAATGACTATAACGCTCATATCTATAATCCAAATTTTGTTATTAGTTAGATAATAATAATTTTTGAATTAACCAATATATTTTATGAAAATCAATTTACCCAATATTAATTCATTATTAATAGTATATAAGCATAAAAATATTATAATAACTACCTATACGATTCAATTATAAAATTTAGAAGTACAAATTAATTAATTTATTTGATAATATATATGTAAAATAACAATAACAATATCAATAATTCTACTATGAGTTATTTATTATTATAATCTAATTGTTACAATTTTTTGTAAAAAAGAAGAAGGATAATTAAGGAAAAAGAAATGCTGAAAATAGCAAAAGTCTGATATAAACCGTAATCTCGATAAGATCTGCTCAAAAGTTGAGATAGAAACTCCTACGATACTACTACTACCGCAGTCCAATGTCTACATTGACCTTTAATAGTCGAATAAATATTTTTATAATTAATTATGATTTGTTTTTCATACGTAAAATTTTATATTTTTATATTTTTAATTTGTTTTCTTATCATCTTTTTTGTTAACAATTGAGCAGAAATCTCTGGATCTCCTTTTTACAATTGAGCAGAAACCTCTGGATCTTCTTTTTACTTAACTAACATCCTCCTTTCATCGAACCCAATCCAATCCAATAGCAGGCAGCATAATTACAAATCACATAGAGGCCAGAGCACACTCTATACAGAATAGAATGTCACAATTTGAACATTCAAAAATGAAACAGTATACACGATACTCCTTCCCACAGCTGCAACACAATAAGGGACGACAATAAACGATCTTTTTTTTTAGAACAAATGTTAGGGTGTGCGGGTGAATGCCAACTACTAGTTTATGACCTAGCTTCATGTTATGGGAAGGACGAAGGCAGTCGGTATGAAAAGATTGATCACATTCACGACAATGATAGAGCCAATAATTTGGGTCTACTTCCTCCTCGCAAATCTCGCAGTATATTACGCCTTCATGAAAGAAAGGAGGGTATATTAAGGAGATGGGATGAACATCCCATCGGTGCCTCATTATACTTGGAAACAAAGCGCATGATTTATGAATCTGGAAACTGCTGCTGCAACTAATTTCACATTTAAATAAATCAATACGCGTACTCCAACATCCACACGCGCTGCAGGTGGACTTTGAGGAGGGTTTACAATTAACTACTAGGGGATGATTGTGAGATTCGTGTTTGATACTGTTGGGTAGGAAACAACAACCTATGTCAAACCTCATATTACATTCCTCACACTCAAAGAAAAGTCCATTTGTGAGAAATCCACAGGCGTCGCATTTGACAAGATGAAATTTATCATCATTCATGCGAATGACGAGCGGATGTTGAGGGTGGCATGAGTGTGCTCCTGTAGGCAACTCTATTGGCAACTCAGCACAGAATCTGTGGAGAAAGAAATTGCATCCGATACAGCCGTAAAATGGTTGAGCAGTGGAGACGGATTGAACGCACCCGTTGCATAGCAGCAGCATTTCGTCGCCATCCTCACTACTTTGAAGTTCTTCCAACAAAATTAATGGATGGTCCCGATGACTCCAGTGGTTAATTTTTGGAGGAACAGGTGCTGCTGCTTCACCTTCTTCAAAATTAATAATCCCCTTGGCAAATTGGTCTATAATTAGATCCAAGAATGATTTCTTACAACGAACCGGAAACTGCACCAAGTTAGTTTCATCAACATCTCTTTGGAGATTATCCTCCTTTTCACCAGATCTGAAACCATAGAATGAATTTATTGAATGACAAAAAAAGAAGCAAGTAAAACAAATCAAATAATTAATAATACTCACGTAGATGCTACACATTTTATATGCACAAAATATGTGCATTTGGAGCAATAATAAAGCCAGAAGCTTTCGTGCACCCTCTTCTTGCATATGCCACAGAATTGGCGGAAAGTGCGATGTATGTCCGGAAGATAATAGGTAAGGAAGAGAGGGTGATGGTGAAAGTTTGGTTCGACGGTGGTTGGCGAAGAAGCACAACTCTTGTGCATCCAAAATTGACACGAGTTGCATGCATAAGACAAGTCTGTAGCTTCTGTGCCGCACACATCACACACAAACGTGGCTTTCCTCTGCAGTAAAGTTAGTGTGTGTTGCTTGTGACCTATATGACTAAACACTCGATCCTCCTCGAAAACACATGTTACACAATAGTCAAACTTACAACTAATACAGTTGTAGGTGAACCACTCCCAATTACGTTTACAAACATTACAATAGCAGCCTGCGTAAGGCGGACGGGCGTGAAGGGTAAGAGGGTGCTGCTCGTGCATAGGGTGTTTAATTTCTTTGGGTAATTCCGCACAGGTTTTGTGCAAATAAAAATTATCACTACTGCAAGTATACACAGCAGAGCCTGGTATGATTTGATTTTGACAGCCATAGCACACGATTTTGTCATCTCCATGAGCATCCAACTCCTCCTCCTCTTTGAGGATCAGTGGGTGCTCATGGCTAAAATGCTCAAGCGACATGGCAAAGTTTAATTTGAAGGTTTAATTAATATGAGCTTATAGACAAACAAACGGTCCTCTCTCTCTATATATATATATATGTAAAGAAAGATGCCCTGAAGTACGAACTCATCTATCCAATTATATGCCAAGCTGTTTATTTGTTTTCATTGTTGTTCTCAATTTTTGTGTAAAAAATTAGAGAGATCTTTATTTTTTTTTATCGATTCTAAGATCCATTTTTATTTAGATTATAATCAAATTTTTAAACATTCTTACTACTCCATCCGTTTAAATTATATAATTATTTAAAAATCAATTTAAATTTAAAATTGAGATAACTTATTAAAAATTAAGAAATAATAAAACTAAAAATAAATAATACTTTTTAGATAGCTTATAATATTTATTATTGTATTAATTAAAATTTTAAAAATTATATTAATTTTAAATTTAAAAATCTCTTAAATTAATTTTAAAAAATTAATAATAATCAAATAATATAAAAAAAAAAAGAATATTAATTTTAGTTGGATGCTATTATGTCGTGGTTACAATATTTTTTTGGCAATATTAAGGATAACATCCACCAATTCTGGGCCATCAAGCCCGCCCGCCATGTGAGCAACGTATATTATTGAAAGCTAGTCGCCAACAACTAATCAGTCTCATCCGATGACTAACGTATTTTTTACGTTTGTAGGAGAGTCACATCACATGAATCATTTTGTTGACAACAAATTATATAAATCTCCTACGTTTGTTGGGGAGTCACATCACATGAATTGACATCCAGATAATTAGCCATCAAATTAAATTTTAATATTTAAATTACCCATCAAATAAAAGAAGTTTCGATCTTTAAAAAAAATTAAAAAATTAGCATATTTGGAGAATAGATTGAAGGCCTCCTTATTTAAAAAAAATTAGCGTAAGGGGGTGCCGCTCGTGCATAGGGTGTTTAACTTACAACTAAAATTAATATTACACTAGTAACTAAAATTAGCGTAAAATGTTATACTAGTAGGTCCTTTGCTGGACTGGGATTTCTGTCTCTGTAATTAATCCGGAAAGATAAAAGTATTTGATCGTAGGGGCCATGTTGCAAAACTGTGCTTTGTTTTTCTTCCAATAGTATTTGCGGCTCTTGTTGGCATTTCTCGAGTGGATGACTACTGGCACCACTGGCAGGATGCATCTGCTGGAGGTCTCATAGGTGCATGCATTATACTATGGTTAATTTGTCATTTTTATTCTTAGTTGAAACTATATAGTGATGAATTTATTTGTTCGCCTCTGCTGAGTATTAACAAAGTACTTTTGCCACATTTTGCTATTTGCAGTTCTTCCCACCCCCATATCATAGTGAAGGTATCCCGTCTTTGTTAAAAATATCAAGGCTCCTTCCCTGCTCCAAATATTAGTCCTATAACTGGTTTTAGGACTATTCTATTTTGCTCATCACTGATAATAGTCTAAATTTCCTGGAAAATGAATCTGACTTGGGTGCAGGCATAGCGGTAGAGGTGACAGAAGGGACGACTAATAAGAGAGAGAAAAGAACCAGGAGGATCGCCATTGACGAGGAGGACGATGAAAATAAAAAATTAGCGTAAGAGGGTGCCGCTCGTGCATAGGGTGTTTAATTTCTTTGGGTAATTCTGCACAGGTTTTGTGCAAATAAAAGGAGCTTATCACTACTGCAAGTAAAAGGAGCACACGATTTTGTCATCTCCATGAGCATCCAACTCCTCCTCCTCTTTGAGGATCAGCGGGTGCTTATGGCTAAAATGCTCAAGCGACATGGCAAAGTTTAATTTGAAGGTTTAATTAATATAAGCTTATAGACAGACAAACGGCCCTCTCTCTCTATATATGTATGTAAAGAAAGATGCCCTGAAGCACGAACTCATCTATCCAATTATCTGCCAAGCTGTTTATTTGTTTTCATTGTTGTTCTCAATTTTTGTGTAAAAAATTAGAGATATATATAAAAAAAAAAATCATTGATTCTAAGATCCATTTTTATTTATATTATAATCAAATTTTTAAACATTCTTACTACTCCATCCATTTAAATTATATAATTATTTAAAAATTAATTTAAAATATTTTTAAATTCAAAATTGAGATAACTTATTAAAAAATTAAGAAATAATAAAACTAAAAATAAATAATACTTTTTAGATAGTTTATAATATTTATTATTATATTAATTAAAATTTTAAAAAATTATATTAATTTTAAATTTAAAAATCTTTTAAATTAATTTTAAAAACTTAACAATAATCAAATAATATAAAAAAAAATATTAATTTTAGTTGGATGCTATTATGTCGCCGTTTTTGGCAATTTTAAGGATAACATCCGCCAATTCTGGGCCATCAAGCCCGCCCGCCATGGGAGTAACGTATTTTATTGAAAGCTAGTCGGCAATAACTCATCAGTCTCATCCGATGAGTAACATATTTTTTACGTTTGTTGGAGAGTCACATCACATGAATCATTTTCTTGACAACTAAATATCTCTTACGTTTGTTGGGGAGTCACTTCACATGAATTGACATCCACATATATAAAGAGATTAACTTATAATGAAATTAAATTTTAGTTAACGTAAAATTTTAAATAATAAAATAAAATATATTAAAATAATCATTTGATCTATTGTGTAATATTTAAATTACTCATTAAATAAAAGAAGCTTCGATCTTTAAAAAAGAAGGAAAGAAAAAATAGCGTATTTAGAGAATAAATTGAAGGCCTCCCTATTTAAAAATGTACTTATTTTAATCATTTATTGAAATATGCTATTAATTATACGCATTTAGAGATAGATTAAAATGAGAAAACAATAAATTTATATAATTAAGAAGACGTTGCATCCAAAATAAAATAGACTGAAAGATAAGAACATTAAATTGTAGCTTCAGATATTTTTAAAGTACCTAATTGTTGGCTTAAAAATACACTTCAAACTTTAAATTTTTACGCTTTTTAGACTTTAAATCTTAATGTTTTAACTTTAAAACATTAAAATTTAATATCTCTATAATTTATAAATTAAATAAAATCTTTTGACTATCGAATTAAACATTTTTTACAGGAATAAATTACGTGACTCAAAATAAAAATATAATTAAGTCTTTTAAGGGTATATATAATTTATTTTGGGTTCGATTTTCTCTCTCTTTTTTTCTTCATTACACACTAATCATATGATTACAATTTTTTGTGCTTCCAAATATATTTTAGATCTTCTATCAATTTAACTCTTTTAAGGGTATATATCGAATTTTGTTTTTCATCACACACTAACCACATGATTATATTTTTTTTTGTTTTCAAATATATTTTAGTGTGAAATTACGCAAAATAATCTCATTTGAATGTATTATTACTAGGGGTGTAATTAAATCGAGCCAAACTGATCTGAACGCCCAATTGTTCAGGTTTCACTCGGACAGAAAAAATTGTGCTTAGGTTCAACTCGAATTAAAACTGTAATTTTCATATGATGCAGATTCAACTCGCCTAATTACTTGGCTCAATGTTGCTCTATTCGTTTAGAATACAAGTTACTCATAATTCTATGTATTCGAATTCGAGCTTGAGACGTATCACTAAAAAATGAGACATGAAATGAAAATATAAAAAACTTCAATTTCATTTATATATAAGAAAAACATGTTATAAAATTACAATGATAATGAAGTATATTTTTTACAATAATAATTTTAGATTTCTACTATGCTACAATTTCTAGTGAGTAGTACCAGCAACATCAAAATTCCATGCACATGGCTTCAACTGCAAGTTCAAGCTGTTCAGCATCCAAACACATTACTGTCATTAGACTTGGCTTTGTATTATACGTAACACGAATTGAACACTGATTTTAAAAACTGAATTGTATATCCAACGACTTCCAGTAAAATTTGAATCAATTTTACATTATGTCACTCGATTTGATCTATTGAAGACGATACAAAAGATAACGAAAAAAGAGAGAGGAAGGATGCAGTGGATACCTGTGGGTGGTAGGAAGATGAAATTGTAGATTAATAAATGAAAGTGTGGGAACCTGGATAGTATGCTGTAAAATTAGATATGAAACCTGAATATTAAGGTGAATGGAGGGGAAAGGGAAAAATTTACCTTAAATCAACTCATAAATTAGCGCTCAGGATAAAATCTCCTAAACGTATCAAGCCGATACGAGGTTGTGCCTTTAACATCGTCAGATAAGGGACTTCATTTCGATTGACGCGTAAACTGGCATGAAAATACCTTTAGTGTTCAACCAAAAAATATATATATAAAGATTTGTCTATACTATTCTTAAACGTACTCCCTCCATTTAATTGTTAAATTATGAAAATTAATTTAAAATAAAATTAAAATTAAAATTAAAATGATATAATATAAATTATAAAAAAAATCTTATAATAAGTAATAATTTTTAAATTAATTAAAATATTCATCATTTTATCGATTAAAATTAGAAAAAATTATATCCAAAACCGACACGAGTTGCATGCATAAGACAAGTCTGCAGCTTCTGTGCCGCACGCATCACACTCAAACATGGCTTTCCTCTGCATTAAGGTTAGTGTGTGTTGCTTGTGACCCATATGACTAAACACTCGATCCTCCTCGAAAGCACATGTTACACAAGAGTCAAACATACAACTAATACAGTTGTAGGTGAACCCCATCCAGTCACGACTACAAACATCACAAAAGCAGCTACTATCGTAAGGCGGGCGGGCGTGAAGGGTAAGAGGGTGCTGCTCGTGCATAGGGTGGTGTTTAATTTCTTTGGGTAATTCTGCACAGGTTTTGTGCAGATAAAAATTATCACTACTGCAAGTATAAACATCCACGAATGACCATCGTATAATTGGATTTTGACACCCATAGCACACGATTTCGTCATCTCCCTGAGCATCAAACTCCTGCTCTTTGAGGATCAGTGGGTGCTCATGGCTAAAATGCTCAAGCGACATGGCGAAGGTTGAAGGTTTAATTAATATATATGAGCATATAGACAGACAAACGGGTCCTCTCTCTATCTCTCTATATAATGAAAGATGCCTTGAAGCACTAACTCATCTCTCCTCATAGTATCTGCCATGCTGTTGATTTGTTTTCATTGTTTTCTCAATTTTTATGTAAAATTAGAGATATTTTTTTTTTAACGATTATAAATTAAAAATATATTTTTATTTAGATTATAAATTAAAATTATGTTTTTAAATATTTTTATTTTAAATTATATAATTATTATTGATTTTTAAAAATTAATTTAAAATATTTTTTTAAAAATTATAAAATTATAAATTTTATAATAAATAATATTTTTTATATAATTTATAATATTTGTTATTATATTTATTAAATTTAAATAATTTATATTAATTTGAAATTTGAAATTATTTAAAATATTAATAATTAAATAATATAAAAAATATCAATTTTAATTAATTTTATTATGTCACCGCTACAATATTTTTAGACAATATTAAGGATAACATCCACCAATTATGGGACGGAGTGAATAACCACCACCATCCATTCAGCCTAATAATAGTACTCCGCGTGATTCTTGGGACGGAGGGAATGACTACCACCACTTAAGGCGTGACTGCGTGAGCTGAATTGACGGAATCTAATATTGAAAGCTAGTGGCCGGGCGACGACTCATCGGTCTCATTAATTCAATTATTTTGAGTTAATTTTATATTTTTTTTAAAAAAATTATTTTTTTATAAAAATTTTATTATTTTAAAGAGTCATTCTCAAATTCAATTTCGTTTAATCGATAAGGTTGAATGATCATTTATTTTAAATTCTTTTTCTCATATAAAAAAAAATTCAAATAATACGTATAATATTATAATATTTATACATTATATATATAGAGAGAGAGAGAGAGTATTTGTAATAATTTTTTTAAAAATATTTTAATAAAATTAAAATATTTAAAGAAATAAATATTTTAATTTATAATAAAAATACTAAATTATACTATATAAAAATAATAATAACACATAATGATTAATATTTAAATAAAATAAAAAAATATATTTTACATTAACCCGTATCTTACATTCACCGTCAAAATTCTCCTACAATAAAAGCTTGTTAGTAGGCAACGACAACTCATCAGTCGCATCCTACCCTACAATTAAAGCTTGTCGGCAATAAATCATCAGTCGCGTGCAAAAATAGGATGGCTGGCGTGGTCCGATTTCAACCATTCAAATTTTGATTGTTTTGGGACGTATTTCTTTTCTTTTTTTTTGGGTTGGACTTATTTCTTTATTTATTATTTTTTGTTTGTATTTTGGGTTAGGGCCGATTGACTAAGAATGCAGGCCAAACTGGTCCCAGACCTTAGGCTAGGCCAATCCCAGGCCTTTTGTAGGCCAAGCCTGACTGCGAGCAAAAGACGGTGGTCTAACTAAGGCCTTTAGGCAAGGCTTACCAAACTAAGTTCTGATGAGGCCAGGCCTTTTCGGGTCAGGTCCAGGCCAGACATCAGGCTGCCTTGTCTCATTAATTAGTTCTCCCAAGCGTTGTAAAATTCATTACTTTTTTTCGACATTAAGTGATAATAATTTAAACATGTCTAACTCAAGAGAAACAATGAATTGAAATAAGAAAGAAAAAGTAAACTTACGGAATGAGATGATTAATTATAGCAATTAACAAACTCATTAATTTTGTGCAAAACAAGGACGGTATGGATAATAATTTATTATATTATTAAATAAATAAATATTAATTAAAATTTTGTGAATATAATTGTAATTACTAAATTATTAAATATTTATTTAAAATCGATCAATTATTGAACTAAAAATTTGAATGGAGTCATTTATTTAGTTATGACTATGAGAAAATAATTATTTTAATTTTATTTAAGTTTGTAATAGAATTCTATATTAGTTTTTATATTCACAAAATTTACTTGCAATTTTAATCTAAATAAAAGTATGAAATTCAAGGTCTAATAAATTTTAATTTAGTTATGGCAATATTAGATAGTAATGAATTCACTATAATTTTTCAACTAATATTATAGTTATTATGTTTTAATAAAATTCACATATATTGAGTAAGGATCGAGTATGAATCAGATGAAGGAAGTAAACTCGAACCCAAAATAAGCGAACGGCGCGTTCCTCAGTATGGATCGAATTTGGCACTCCCTTTTGAATTCAAGACTCGGTTCATTCTTTCGGGTCGAATCCGAGTCGGGTACGAAGTAACTCATACCGTTTTACACCCCTAATTGTTACTCGTCGATGGCCAAAGATTTAATTTATAAAAATTTTAAAAATTAAGATATAATGTCTTAAGATTGAAATATTAAAGTTTAAATTATAAAAAGTGAAAAATTTACAGATTTAAAGTATATTTAAGCCAAAAATCTTTATTAGTATGAGCTTATGCAAGTAGTTGACGAATGTTTTGTAGTATCTCCATGATGTAACTTCACCATTTTCTATAATATATATACTCCATTAGTTATAAAATATAACTAAGGTTGGCTTTTTAAAATTAATTTAAGGTATTTTTTTATTTAAAGTTCATATGAATTCTTATAATCTTAAACAATACAACTAAAAATATATATTATATTTTATATAACTTAACTCCCTTTTTCCTGAAACTCAAGCTTAGATACACCCAAACGTCCAAATTAGGAAACCGCACTCTACAGAACTCCAAACAATTATTGAACAAGTTGTAATAACTAATGCTTTTTGTTTATTTCTTTTGACAGGTTGCAAATTCATGATCAACTATCCCAAGTCTTGTTATATATGTTCATACACAAAATTAACTTTTCCCCCCAAATTAAGTCTTTTCTTTACGTAGATAAATTAAAGTTCTTGAGTAAATAATTTATCTTACTTCTTGTAACAGCTATTTTTTTTGTGTTTTGGTGATTTATTGTATCATTTTAGAGTCCAATTAGTTGTCCTAAATAATATCTCATCCGTTGTCCCAACAAAAAAATTATGACATGTGACAATTTTTTAAAGTAACTTTTTTTAACAAATAAAAAAATCTAGTCAAAAGAAGAAAAAAAATCATTGTTAACATGGTAGATTGGGAAAACTAACACTTTTAACTTTGACATTGGAAGTAATGACACTTTTTTTTCCCTCTTTTCTCCCTCTCTTTTCTATTTTATTATTTGGAGATTAATTAAAACAAACAAAATGATGACAGAGTAGTTAAAATATGTAATTTGGAAGGGTAAAAAATCTTAATAGGCTTGTATTTTTTAAAAAAAAATGGACAAAGGGAGTATAACTTAACCATATCCATAATTATTGCCAAGATCAATTTTCTTATGACACTACTACACACACAAAAATCAAATACTACATTTATTTAAATTATTAAAAAATAGATATGACACGAAATTTCGTATCATATTCCATTTTTTAATAATTGATATACATTTTGTGTTAAGTTATACTTTTCCATTTCCTTATGTTCATTGGGGTAACATTGGAGCGGACAAGTTGATCAGATAATCAGATTGAATGCATGGCAAGGCCAGTTATTTTTGTATTGAGAGGCTTAATTGCCGCCAAGAGAGAAATATGGTAGAATTACGGAGTATCTAAATTCGTTGATATTATTCAATCTAAATTGATCCCGTTGGAATAAATATATATTAGCAACACTTATTAGTCTAAGAACATCAGTTTTGTTCGTATAAGATCAGTCATGCATTTACCTCTATTTATTCAATACAAAAGCTACTGATCAAATTGACTAATGTATTATCTTTCTCTTCAGCATTTTAATTCTGGTGTACATATGATCAAATTAATTTGTCATGTTAGTGAATCTCTTATTACTAAAAACCTCATTTTCATTCAATCAAATAATATAACCTACATAAATTTGAAGGTACATTTCGAACATAATAATAGAAAGTTTACAGCTTGCACGAAAATTTGAGTGGCTGAAGCTGAAGGAGCTATTTTCGGAACAGAAATAAAAGTTGTCACCAATACATCCGAAGGGATCAAGAAAATAATTACTCTTTTTCCTTGGAACAAATGTCTTTGAACCCCAACACCTTAATATTATCAAGTGGATGAAGGCAAGCAAAATGTATGAAAAAATTGATCACGTTCACGACAATGATACAATCATATATTTAATTTGGATTTATTTCTTCCATCCTCACAGATCTCGAAATAAATTACGCCCTGATAAAAGAAAGGAGAATCGAGGGAATCCCATTTTTGGCTGACCGTAACTAAAAATAGATCGAGCGCATTTTATATGAATAAGGAAATTGTTGCAACTTTCAAATTCCATGATCAAATTATACCCACGCACATTGCACGTGGTATTGTAGGGTGTATGTATGTTGCTGAACTAGGTGGTACTTATAAGATTCGTATTTGATCTTTTAGTACAAATCTCGCACTGATAGAAGAATCATTGGGCTATAGTTGTCTAACATATGAATCAAGAGCTGGTGTTCTGGGCTGTGAAGATGCTCTCCAGGCAATTTTGTTAGAAGCTCGGCACAAAATTTATGGAGAAAGAAATTGCATTCCGTAAAATGGATGGGCATTGGAGATGGGTTGAATGCACCCATTGCATACCAACATTTCATTAATATTCTTACTAAGAAAGGACTAATGGATGATATCCTGGGTCTTTCTATTGTTTTAAAAAAATTGTAGCAGCTGATGCAATTGATTCTTTATCAGCTAACTAATCTCATGAAGAAAAGAAAGGATGGAACAAATTAAGTGGTAATAGTGATGGTCACACTAGAGCGAAGATGTCAAAAGACGGTCAGTCCTGGACCAATTTTTTGTTTTCTTTGGTTTTAGCTGACTAACAAGGAGGACTCCTACCTTTTTCTTATCTGATCAAGCGTATACTCCAAGTAAAACCCATCATCTATTTGCTAAAGCTTGTGCTTGCTTTTGTAGCGTCATCAGTCAGCTTGTATCTTATTCCCAGGTTAAGAAGAGCATGCATGCATAAAAATACTTAACAATATGGAGGAGGACTACTTTAATTCTTCTTGTGCCTCTCTTTCCATGCACATTAAAACAAAAGAATGAATCTCGCAGTATAATAGGCTTAGCGATCATCTTTTGGCTTTGTGTTTAATTACTCACTTTCTCTATCTAGTAATATTCTACACGCCTGCCTTAATTGTCATGATTAGTGCAGACCAACTGCATTAGAGACCCGGCCAATGCATTCTTGGTAAACTATATCTTAGTTTGGACTATAATAATATCACAGATTATCTAAAAACAAATGGTTATGAAAATGATGCGTTAAAATATACTATCTACTTTTTTTACCACTAGAACTTTCGCCAATTATTGCTATATATGTTGTATCAATCTGCTTATTATACTATTGCTTCTACTTGAAATAAGAGTCAATTGAGGGCCGGGGTGACAAAAAAGCCACTAACTCTAATATATAGTAAAAATATATATGTATTTTCATCGCAAAATATAACATGACTCAATTGATAAGTTGATTAGATTTCAAGAATGTGATTAGCAGAGCGAATTGTTAGATTTCAAGAATGTGATTAGTACGTATAACCACACTCCACGTTTTGCTACACCCACTCATTTTATGTCTATGGAGTGGATGCAGCAAGATATGGAATCCATGACAAATTTTGGTTGATGTACGAACGAAATTGTCCCTAAATTTCTGATGAATTTACATATCATACCCCTGAGAGCCACCGAAACAATTCGCTAATCTCCTCTCCGATCCTATTCGACTCTAAGTCCTCGACGCCACAACGGGCTCGTTGCGCCGACTGCTTCCAGAGAAAATTCTACCTGAGCTCCGAAATGAGCGCGACGATACCGAAATGGATGTGATTCTGTACACGTAATCTCTTAGCCAGCTTCGTCCGCGGGCAACTTCTGCCGCCAAGCTCTCTCCAGGCGGCGCCGGCTGAGTTACCGGAACGCCGACAGAATCCTTATCCATAACTTATCCGTATCCATAATTATTGCCAAGATCAATTTCCTTAGGTTCGTTGAGGTAACATTGGAGCGGACAAGTTGATTAGATTGAATGCATGGCAAATTAAGCCAGTTATTTTTGTATTGAGACGCTTAATTGCCGCCAAGATAGAAATATTGTAGAATTAGGGAGTATTTATTTAGGTTGTAGATATTGCTGAGTAAAATTGACAAATATACATTAGCAACATTTATTGCTCTAATAAGATCACTTTTGTTCGGATAATATCAGTCATGAACGTACGTACCTCTATCAAATTGACTAATTTATGGTCATTCTCTTCAGCATTTTCTGGTGTTCATATGATCAGATTAATTAGTCTATGTTAGTGAATCTCTTGTTACTTAACAACCTCATTTTCATTTAATCAAATAATAGAACTTACATAAATTTGAAGGTACGTTTTGGACATAATATTAATAGAAGGTTACAGCTTGCATGAAAATTTGAGTGGTTGAAACTGAAACAGCTATTTTTGAACGGGAATAAAAGTTGTAACCAATATATCTAAAGGGACGAAAATAATTCCTCTTTTTCCATGGGACAAATGTATTTGAATGTCAACTACTAGTGTACCCCCTACCTACCTTAATATTATCAAGTGGATGAAGGCAAGCAAAATGTATTAAATAATTGATCACGTTCACGACAATGATACGGTCATATATTTAATTTGGATTTATTTCTTCCTTCCTCACAGATCTCGAAAAAAATCACGCCCTGATAAAAGAAAGGAGAATCGGGTGAATCCCATTTTTGGCTGACCGTGCCTAAAAATAGATCGAGCGCATTTTATATGAATATGGAAATGGTTGCAACTTTCACAATCCCAATTCAAATTATACCCACACACATTGCACGTGGTATTGTAGGATGTATGTATGTTGCTGAACTAGGTGGTGCTAATAAGATTCGTGTTTGATCTTTTTGTACAAATCTCCCACTGATAGAAGAATCATTAGGCTATAGTTGTCTGACATAAGAATCAAGAGCTGGTGTTCTGGGCTATGAAGGCATTCTGCAGGCAATTTTGTTAGAAGCTCGGCACAAAATCTATGGAGAAAGAAATTGCATTCCGTATAATGGATGGGCATTGGAGATGGGTTGAATATAATGCACCCATTGAATACCAACATTTCATTAATATTCTTACTAAGAAAGGACTAACGGATGATCCTTATGACTCCAATGGTTTTGTTTAGGTGACGTTGATACGATAGTATTATTTTCAACTTCATCTTCTACACTGACAATCAATCAACTTGTTAATTAACAACTGTTCTATCACTAGATCCATAAATTAGTCATAAATTAAGTTAACAAGGACTGGGACAAACAACAAGTGAATGCAACAGTTGGCAGGGAGCGAGCTGGAAGCCTGGAAGAATTTAACAGTTGCTAAAGGATGCTGAGGAGACTGAATTAGAGGACATCCATCATCAGGTAAAATGACCTCAGGAGACCGAGAAGAGCTATCAAGGATGGATAACTATGTAAGGGCGGCAGAAGAAAAGGAAATGCCAAAGTTAAGGTAATTAGTTGTTTGTTTTGCTATGTGTTTCAAGGGCTGAGATTATATCTAGATATGGATAGCTCTGAGGTTATGATCTTAATTTCTATGTTACGTGTGCACATGGATGCTCTTACTTGTGCTTGTAACCAAATTGCTCATTGAATGAAAACTGATGTTTTCCAACCTCCTTTCTTCCATCTCTCTCTCTCTCTCTGCGTCTTTCTGCAAAAGTCCAGCTAGAGGCTCTAAAGCAAGCAACACTAGTTTATGCCTAGGTACAAATCACAACATTGACTAGTGCTGCAAATATTATGTAGTGGCTGGCGGAAGACCCTACAACCATAGCACACAATTTCACATGTGTAGGAAATTTGAGCTGGTTTTCTTTGGTTTTAGCTGATTAACAAGGACTCCTACCTTTTTCTCATCTGATCAAGCGTATATATACTCCAAGTAAAGCCCATCATCTAGTTGCTAAAGCTTGTGCTTGCTTTTGTTGCGTCATCAGTCAGCTTGTATCTTATTCCCATGTTAAGAAGAGAGAGCATGCAAGCATAAAAATACTACAAAATATGGAGGAGGACTACTTTAATTCTTCTTGTGCCTTTCTTTCCGTACATATTAAAACAAAGGAATGAATCTCATAGCAGCCTATATATTATAATATAATAGGCTTACCGATCAACTTTTGATTCTTTTGGCTTTGTGTTTAATTACTCACTTTCTCTAGCTAGTAATAATTCTACACGCCTGCCTTAATTGTCATGATTAGTGTAGACTGACAGCATTAGAGACCCGGCCAATGCTTTCTTGGTAAACTATATATTGGTTTGGACTATAAAAATATCACAGATTATCTAAAAACAAATGGTTATGAAAATGTTGCGTTAAAATGTATCTACTTAATTTTGTTACCACTAGAACTTTCGTCAATTATTGCTATATATGTTGTATCAATCGATCGGCATATTATACTCTTGCTTCTACTTGAAATATATAAGATTCAATTGAGGGGGTTAGAAAAAGTCCTCTACTAACTCTAATTAATATATAGTAAAAATATATATTTTCATCGCAAAATATAACATGACTCAATTGATAAGTGATTATATTTCAAGAATGTGATTAGCAGGGTGAATTGTTGGATGTCTAGGCACTACATATGACAAGATCCACATTTCTACGAGATTTTATATATATATATATATATATATATATATATTAATGGAGTTTGAGATTTGGACCACAAATAGATGGCCTAACGAAGAACAATAAACAGAAAATAAAGAGACGCCATTTTAAAAGTACAAGAGTAATTTTTTTACATTTTATAATATCTTAACATTTTGGAATAAAGAAGGTAAAATTTATCTAGTAAACCATGAATCCTATGATCTATGTGATCCTTGGGCCTTGTGTGGGAACCGAAAAAATTCTCAATAGGGAAAAGGTAGGGGCCTCAGATCACCTGCTATTAAATTTATCTGTATCAACGGTTTTCAGAGTTCATGGTGACGGTACGTCTCTCGTCGTAGATCTAGGAGAAAATAAGACTATGACGACGGGATACATCGTCGCTATAAACCTTAAAAATCATCGTTATATATCTTAATATAGAGAAATAGAAAAATTTAATAACAGGTATCTCACCTTAAAGCTTTGTGTCACCACCGAGCCATCTGGCCGGATGGTATCACCAACGTGTTCTTTTAGGTGGACAAAATTTCCATACATGTTGAACAGGTAAAAGGAAAAAAGAAAAAAAAAGCAGTAGTTCAATTCCACTCCAGAAGAATTTCCTTTTCCAACTGAATCATCACCTTCGCTTTCTTTGTGCAATTTATGCAAAATTCAATTCAAACTAACCCATTACCAAAAACTTAATTTCAGCTCCACCAACGCCAGTCGTCAAAGGGAAAACAAACTGGTGACGACAGGTGATTTTATTTTTTATTATTATGATGATAAGCATATCCGATCAAATAATATCTAATTACAGTACAAAATTAAAAAAAAAAAGTATAACCACACTCCACGTTTTGCTACACCCACTCATACTATGTCTATGGAGTGGATGCAGCAAAATATGGAATCCATGACAAATTTTGGTTGATGTACGCACGAAATTGCCCCTAAATTTCTAATGAATTTACATATCATACCCCTGAGAGCCACCGAAACAATTCGCTAATCTCCTCTCCGATCCTATTCGACTCTAAGTCCTCGTCGGCCACAACGGGCTCGCTGCGCCGACTGCTTCCAGAGAAAATTCTACCTGAGCTCCGAAATGAGCGCGATGATACCGAAATGGATGTGATTCTGTCCACGTAATCTCTTAGCCAGCTTCGTCCGCCGGCAACTTCTGCCGCCAAGCTCTCTCCAGGAGGCGCCGGCTGAGTTACCGGAACTCCGACAGAATCCTTATCGATAGATGTGCATTCTGAAGCTCCTCGTCGGTGTGTGGACCCCATGGACACTTCATAACCGTCATCCACAATGTACTCAAACGAGCCGATAGAATACGACCTCGGACCGTCGGCGGAATCTGATTCAGTCCTCCGGCGACTGATACTTCCGACCTCAATCCGAAAGCTATTACCTCGATCTTCACCGTAAGCCGACGAGGAGAGGATTTTATTCAGTACGTCTGCCTCAGTAGGATACACGCTAGACCTGCACAAAGGACACGTCTGATTCGCCGTGAGCCAAGTGTCAATGCAGCGGGCGTGGAACGCGTGACAGCACAGTGGAAGCAACCGTAGCTGATCCTGCGGCTCAAATTTGGATAAGCACACAGCGCAATCAACGCTGGCGGTATTTCCGGTGACGGAACGGAACGTGAAGAGCGGGAGAAAGTCAAATAAGTCTTTATTCAACACATTACCGTTCTCGTAACAGTTACTGTTGATATCCACGTTGACGTTGTTGCTGGATGGAACGACGTCGTCGACGGCGAAGAATGTATGCAAGGAGCCGCGGAAGCGCCGTGAGAGGAAGCGGAGGAGGAAGTAGAGAGAAGCGGAGACGATTATTGCGGAAGCAATTATGATTATCACTACAATTATAGATGATGACGATGACGACGGCGATGATGCCGGCGAGTCGTCTGACTGATCCCCGTGGTTGAAGAAGAAGTTCGGTTGTTGATTTACGGTGCCGGCGGCGAGAAATGGTGGCGGAGGAGCGTATAATAAGCGTGACATTTTTTCTCGTAATAATGTGTGATTCAGTTAGGGTTTTGGTGGTGTTTTAGGGAGGAGAGATAGGTTTGTGGCGGTGATTAGGTCATGTTGAGAGAGAGAGAGAGAGAGAGAGGAGGAGGAGGAGGAGGAGGAGAGAGAAAGATGATATAGGTGGCAGCGGGAAGCTACGAAAATTTATGAAGGTACTAGTGAAGGAGGTGATAAATGCTGTTTTTTGTTTAGCAAGGCTCAAGAGGCACGTGTTTATCACGTGATGATAGGAGAGAGGTGTATGGAAATGGGTATGGTGGTGGGCGGATGAGTGTGGTTGCTGACGATGGCACCGCCGCGGATAAGGGTGGTGACAATATAGCTTTCTCCCTTTAGATATTATTTATTTTTAATTTATTATTTTAAATTTAAATTTAAAAATATCTTAAATTAATTTATTTATTTTGAAAAGATCTTAAATTATTTTTTATAAGTTAATAATAATACTTTTATAATTTAAATCGAAAGGGGTATAATTTAATATTTTAGTCATCTATAAAAATAAATAATATATATAATAAAAAGTTATATTTTAGATAACATTTATAATTTAAATATTTTATGAAATATATAATTATAACTTTCTATTATATAAAAAGCAATCTTTATTTATAAATTGTCTAAATGAGTTTCCCATTTTATACCGTAAAATTACGACCTTTGGAGATTTTATGGAGTTGTTGGTAGGGAGGTGTTAAATGCTGGTCTTTGTATTTTTCAGTTTTGGAGGTCACGTGCGTGGCATGGTAAAGTGAAGAGAGAGACAGACAGAGGAGAGTTTGGACTTTGGAGAGTAATAGGTTATGGTTTTGGGAGGTGGTCGTGTCAATTTGTGGGGAGAGAGAGAGAGGGGGGCGGGGGGAATGTGAGTCTCTCTAAATATGCCGAAAGGATTTCCGTTCTTAAATGGCGCCATAATCATCAATATATAAAAGGGAAATTAGCATTTCAGACAAAACTCTTTTATTCTTACTTTTGTTTCCATAGTATTGACTTCAATTAAATCCCTAGATACACAAGTTTAGTTAACTCCAATATATCCGGTTATAATAAAATTATTGCATCACATACCATCGATAAATTTTGTGACTTTTTGCTGCATCATTTATAATAAAAAGTAGTACATTTCAGGCTCTTAACATTTTTTTTGCGGATCACCACAAATGTAATATTTATTATAATCAGTACAACAAAAAATTATAAAACTTAACGACGGTATGTGATGCGACAAGTTTACCCTAACTGAATTCAACTTCACGCATCACCAAAGTGGGTGAATAAATTCCTAGACGGACTATTGTAGTACCAATATAAATATAGTAGTACTAACGGGAGGTAATATTTTTATATATATTTTTAATATTTTCACATAATACTCTTTTACATGAGAATAAAATGAATTATATCTTCATGTGAAAGAGAATCAATCATGTAAAAATATCAAAAATTTATGTAAAAATATTATCAGATATTGATGGTCCGTTTTTCTTTTTACTAGCTAAAATAAATACCTTTTTTACTACATATTTCAACCGTTCCATCGTAGGATGCTAGCTTTCTTTTAGAAGAGATCGGATGATAGGTTTTTGTACAGGGTAATATATTCCATAAGAAAGGATATCCATGTCTTATTGAAAAGGGTAATATATATATATAATGTATTCATTGAAGCCATTAATTTTCATATTGTTATTGTTGACGTTTTCCTCACATAATTGTATTAATCCTTTTCCACCGTTTCAGTACTAACATTAACACGTGCCAGATAAATAGTGAACAGGGATGGATCTAGTACTCAGCAAGTGTAGACAATTGCATATACTGACTTTTTGAAAAATAAAATTTTAATATTATATATATATATATATATTTGTGACTTACATAAAAGTTTTTTTATATGATCGGATAAGAAAAAAGAGAGGGAATTTTACACTATATTTGTGAGTTTTGGATAAAAAATAATAAGAAAGTGATATTTTCATAGGGTTTTTTGATATTTTCAAATATAAACTGTAATTATAAAACTATAGCGACGGTCAAAATCGTCGTTATAGACCTATAGCGACATTTTTCATGTAAAAAAATCAAAAAAAATCCTATAAAAATATCAGTTTCCAAAATAATACCCTCTTTGTTCTAAGTTATAAAATCAATATTAATTTTTTAAAAGTCAATTTCAAATAAAATTGACATGAATACATATAGGTTATGTTAATACAATTATAAATATCATAAACTACCTAAAAAGTACTACTAATTGTAATATTTATTATTTTTAAAACTTAAATAAATCGTGTCAATTTTGAATTTGATCGAAAGTACTTGAAATTGTCTTTTTAAAAGTCAATATTGACTCATTGATATTATAATTTGAAATATAATAAGTATAATAGAACTTAAATTAGGATGGAAAAAAATATAGAAAACTTGTTAACCCATCTTTTGTGTTGTTTATGAGTACTTTATAAAAGAAAAAACTTAAATTTTTAAATATAGATTATTATTTTATCCTTGTATTAAATATTCTTCTATTTTTCATATGAAGAGTAATGCATAGTGTAAAAGATTTACTACACTCTTTTCCTTTTTCTACCAAATCCGTTCATTTTGGGATAAAAAAAACTTTGGTAAAAAAAGTGGCTAATTTTTTTATCTATTTTATTTCTTTTTTGTCCCTTAAAAAACTTGCAAACAATAATATTAATGTTATATATTTTAAATTTTAAAATTGAGATAATTCATTACAAAATATTAAAAATAAATCTGACAATAAGTAGCATCTTTTAGATAGTTTACAAAATTCATCACACTAAAATTAAAAGAATTTATGTTTATTTTAAATTTAAAAATATCTTAAATTAATTTCAAAAAGTCAATAATGATATACTCTGCATAAAAATTAAGTAATAGTTAATTTCTAACAACTTGAAGATGCAAACTAAATAGATTGAATAAATTTTGGCAACAAGAGAGGTCATTTATTTTTAAGCTGCGTTTGTGAATTTATTTTACACTTGGACAATGTATTGAAATGAATTTGACCAAATTAAACAGAAGGGAGTGACACTTGGCCTTAAGACTAAGAGGCAACATGGATGATTTTCCTCTATTTACACCCAGAGCAGATTTATCACATTGTATTAAAGTAATTTTAATGTAAGTAGTAACTATTTGGTGCAATACACATGTACTTTGTTTACCATGCCATAATCAAGCTTAGAGCACGCATGCAGACTTAGTTAAGCAACTTCTTAGCAGTATTTATTTATTCAATGGCTTGTAACAAGTTGAATTTCCTTGAAAATTCAGGGCTTAGGCTCTTCTTGTGGAAAATAATGCACTAATATTATGAGATATAACCCAGTTGAATCCATTCAACTTTACAAATATATATATCTATATATACACAAAGAAAGTATACGTATACTTTCTTTGTCCCCCTAAATGGATGCATTTCTGGATGTGCTTGCCAAAAATTCAAATACTTGCCAAAAATGTTTATTTCTATAAACTTTTGCATTATATGTTCTTGACAGTCCTAAAACTTGACTAAAAAGATGTTTCTAAGAATATCAATGACAAATTTAAGGATATTGTACGGTGTGAAATATACATATATTTTTTAACAACTTAAGGGATAATTTTATATTTCGAGCTTTTGTCAAAAGTGCTTCAATCAAACGTATAAAATTTATGTTTAAGCTAAAAGGTGTTTTTTAACCCGAATTTCTAATCTTTAAAAGAATTTTCGAAGAATTATCAAATAACAAAATATTTTTATTTATAATTTAAAAATACTTTTAATGTACCCAAAAACTCCTCTAAATAACAAAAACAACAGAAAAGTTGGTATATGAAGAAATAGGAATGGAGGGAGTAGGAGAATAACACTGTTTTTTTCCCCTCTAGTCAATAAAGCAAAATTGATGCATGTAAAATGGGACTGTTTATAGCCCATCTCCACTTGTTTGGATGAGTCACATTAAGATCCTTGCAAAGGGGCTTCATGGCCATCAACAATTATTCAACTAATTTTAATTTTTTCAAATCAATTTACAAAATTCTAAAAATTAATTGATATGTTTAATCAATTTACTTGTTTGATGTGTTTGATTAGATTTTTGTTTGATATGTTTGATTGATATTGTTAGTAGCAATTCTTTTCAATAGTTTATAATAATTACAACATTCAACAGCTCACTGGAGTTAAGGGCTACTTTATGCCGTCCTCGGATCCGGCACCATCCCGTCTTCCTCCATTCTCCATTCTCGGCACCAGTCCGGCCGGCTGCATTGATGAGTTCGTCATAGGGATGAGCTGGGTTTGTCTGTGATTTGGGTGGAGAGGGAACGAGAGAAATGTTGGCGGAGGAGAGATGGTGAGATTAGGGTTTTGCGGAGGTTTAACATGGTCTTCAGGGTTTGGTGAAACATGAAGAGGGAGAAAACGAAGGGTGTTAAATTTAAACGAGTTATCTTTGCTTTGGGCTGCAATTTTCATATTTGTCCAAAGCTATGCTACTAGTTGTTATTTTGGGCAATTTGTTGGTCTCATTTCAATATTTTCCCAGTGTTAAATTAAGGTGGTATACAACAACATATCTTGACATTTGTAAATGGACCATCCAAATATGCGGAGAAACTATAACTTGTACATCAAAACATTTCAGAGACAATTAATAGTGATACCCACAAATATTGAAAAAAATAATTCATTCCCTTCTCAGAGCTCTTTGTTGGAAAATGAAAATACGCTCAAAAAATTAGAGAATTAAAAGGAAAAACATAAATCAAGAATCTAACAAATAATATCCATTTAACGGTACAATTATTGCAAAAGAATGTTTTGGTAAATTAAGTGGAGGAAGTATGTTTTTCCTATACACTTTACCCGCTCTAAAGAGCAAATTTTGCAAATAAAATGTCTCATCAAACTTTCACTTGACATAACTCTATTATATTAGGTATTCATGCCATTTTATAATTCTAAGTAGGGTATTTTTAATTCTAGTAGGTTACTTATAAAAACTTATCACCAACGTTTTGAAACCCGACTCAGAACCAACCAACGTTTAACTGATTCATCAGGGAAAAAGGGTAGCGCGAGCTGAGCCTCTTCAGACTGCAGCAAAAGTCGTCTTCTCAACAAATTTAGCTGTCGTCTTCAACAATGGAGTGTTTCGTCAAGAGAGAATTAAAAACCAAAAGGAAAAATGTAACAACAAAAATTCAGCTGCGGGCTTGGAATGAAAGGCACAAAAGATATAGACTAATTGAACAATCCTGCATTGAACAATGTCACACATGATCACCTTCTTTAATAGAAGCAAGAGAATCACCGGTTGGTAAGGGTGATAAAACTTATAAGAAGCAACACAGAGCCCTGTACAGGTCAATGAAAAGTATCTTTTGGTCAAATCTTGGATAAATATCCGTATGGAAACTATAACACCCCAGTCCCACCTAAATTAGGAACTTCGATGGCAAAAACACTGCTTATAATATATGCAATTATAAGAGGAGAGTTAGATTGAGAAATTATCGATGTAGAAAGAGTCTTCCGTATGATCGCACTCATGAATTGCATCAAGATCAACCCTTTTTTGCCTAGTGAGTACTGACTTCAAATAAATTAGGTACTGATTAGAGCTTACATGCTTGCTAGCACATGTGAAATTAGTAGAATTTAAATTAATGGAAGACTGCACAATGAGAATTATCAATTCTACTTTCTAATGTAAATTTAAATGTCCATCAATATATTATTTGAATTTATATAATAAATACAAATTATGACAATTTTAAGGATAAACGAAACAATCCACGTTTACACGATATATTGATGGATTTCACTACTTACTAACTTTTAGCAATGGGTACTATACCTGATTATAACCAAATATTATCAGACTCACAAATGCAACAATTCAGATGAAAACATATAATAAACTTCAACTAACAAATTACTACCAGAAAAAGAACCACTCAAGTTTAAAAGTATAAAGACCTTTCAATTGGCCCTCTGGAATATCTTAATCCTTTCCCTTTCCAGATAAGCTCAAAGAAAAATTGCAAACATTAAAATCAATCAATATGCTGCAAGAATTAGGATGAAAAATATGTATATTTTAAGCTAAAAATGATACTTCAAACTGACATAGTTTCATGCTATTTGGTAGCCAAAATGTCCAGCTCTATTCATACATGTTATCAGCAACCAAACAGGAGCTATTAAGAAGAGATATAATGCACTTACCTCCCCATTGAAAATTGTTGACCTTATAACTGCAAAATCAGAGTCAAGCAGCAAATAGGCTCTGATCTAGAAACAACAGGCTTCCTGCCACTTACAATTTTCCCACCTAAGGGTCCAAGAACCATGTTTATTAAAGTTTGCAAGTCCAAGTAGACATTTTTGACAGTTTTCCAATCATTTAGTCCGTTTCTTTTGCTTCATTCATTCTACAAATTAAAACATAACCATTTTCCTAAACAATTCCATTTATAAGAACATAACACCAAACTTTTCTAATTTCTCACCTTCTTTTCCTTCCAATTTGCCAACGCAGAATTTTTTTTGAAATTCAATCAGATTTCTGAATGCATTTCACTGAAGTCCTTTAATTTTTTACCCATTCTCAAACCCCTTTTCTTCATCTCCTCTACAACCAACTTAGCTTCATCCAACTTCTTCAAACCAATCAATCGGCTAGCTAAAATCCCAAAACTGTCGGTATCTAATGCCTTATCCCTCCCTCCATAAATTAACACAAATTCCACCGCCTGATCATAATAGCCCAGCTTCAACATAGCACTAATAACATGCACATGGGTGGAGTACAACACCGGCAATCCATCATCCACCATTCTCGTCAGCAATGCCAGTGCCCCCTCTACCTTCCCAGTCTTACACGCGCCCAACACCAGCGCGTCATACGTCCTCGAATCGGCCAGCATCCCCTCCTCCTCCATTTTAGTCATCACTTCGGCCGCCGCCGTCAAATCTCCCGCAAAACAATAAGCCGTCAAAATAAAATTATACGCCGAAACATCAGGCGGAATCCTAATTTCTCTCATCAACTCCAACACGCGCCACGCTTCCTCCATCTTCTTCTTCCTCGTGAGCGCGTTGAGTATGGGGTGCAACGTGGTGGCGTTGGCGCCGCAGTTTCCGGCCACCATTTCGTTCACCACACGCAGGGCCTCGTCCGTGCGCTGCATTTTCGAGAGACGAGATACGAGAGAGTCATACGCGCCCTTCCTGGCGAACCCTTTGTCGAGACTGGAGAGGGTTTGCAAAAGATCGTCGAGTACGGACAGATCGGAGGAGATGAACTTGAAGGTGTTTTTGGTGTTGAAGAAACCGTCGCGCCAACGCTTGTAGAGGAGGTGGCCCACTGCGGCGAAGTCTCTGGCGCGACCGGCGGCATTGATTAGTTCGTCGTAATGGATTGAGCTGGGTTCGTCCGGGATTTGAGTGGAGAGGGAACGATAAATTGTGCGGAGGAGAGATGGGGAGGTGAGGGTTTTGCGAAGGGTTAACATAATTTTCAGGGTTTATGGAAAGTTTGGGGGGAGAAAAAATGAATAGTATGAAATGAGTAAAGTTGTTTTTGTTAGCTTATTATGGGCCCAAGCCTTTGGTTTTAGGTTGGGTTTTTGCTGGGCCTTAATTGATTTTTGTGCATAGTTGTGTTTGCACCCGAGTGTGTCTAATTGCTATTTTAGGGGCAATTTCTCACTTCCTCTCCAGAATTATAGTCTAATTTAAACTCTCTTTTTTTAATAAATTAAAAATGAGTGAGTCTCACTTGTAAGAGAGAGACTCGTGTAAAAATATTATTTTTTATGTAAAAATATTATTTTTTTATTTTATGTTAAATTAGAGTGGTCAACAATATAAATGAACATTTGTATATGTTCCATCCAAAAATGAGAAGAAATTATAATTTTTAGTGCTACATCAGAAGATTTTATGACTTAATTCATTTCAATTATATGCAAAAACTAAATTGGGAAATAATCCTAGAAAGTCATATAAAGCTGACCACCAAGGCACCCACAAACAAAATTGAAATGAATAGTAATAGATATAACTATCGAGTTTATTTTACGAAGAGTAGAAAAAATAACAATAACATAATAATAAAATTATAACGATAAATTTAAAAAAATTAGACACATTTGTTGTAGCAAAACAATTACAAATGTCATTATTCCATTTGGACACTGGATTTTTTTTCTCCATATTCTCCATATAATAAGGAAAGGGTAATGTTATAGAGATAAACTATAAACAAAAAATTATGCAAATCCAAAAAAAGAGAAAAAAATAATAAGCGAAACTTACTATTACATGTTTTACAAAATTTTATTGATATGTAATACATGAGTTCGACTCTTTGGCTATGTTTACTTGCAAAAATTATATTTGGGATTAAATTATTTGTATTAATTTTATATTATTTTGGACTATATTTATCCAATGATAGGAGATTAATAGTCCTTTAAATAATTCTATAAACTACTTTTTATCATTATTAAGGCTATTTATGAAGGATTAGATTATTCTTATTTTAAACTATTAAATGACTTTATGGGATTAATAGTCCAACATGAAGGACTAATAATTCCTCATCATAGGATAAAAAAATTCAAAATAGTTTTAAATTACTACAAATAGTCTAATCTCAAGTATGTATTTTGTAAATAAATATAGTCTTTATGTATAATTTTTTATGTACAATTTATGCACATAGTATTTATTCATAAAGGAAATATCCGATGCAAAATATTAGACAAACTAAGGGGAAAAAACATAAAAGAAGAGAAAAAAGGGGTAAATTAATAAATTTTTCCAAAGTAAAATAAAGCAAGTAAGCAAATAATCCATTTTCAACTCAAACGAACCTCTAGACAATAACCAAGTGCCACAGTGTAACAAAATACAAACCTCTCACCCCATTTCTACTCCGCCCTATAGAGAGAAGCAAATACAAACAGGAGGAGAGAGAGAATCAAACAAACCCAATCTCCGCATCGCAGTCCGTCCGACCTTGCGAGAGCCGAGCGATCCATTGGCAACCATGTTCCGTCACGCAGCCACTCGCCTCCGATCCACCGTCTCCTCCTCCGCCGCCACTACTAGGGCTAAATTCCGGCCCTTCTCCAGCGACTTAGAGGCGGGGGCGCCCACCGATAAAACGTTCGTGGAAGCCTGGAAGAAAGTGGTTCCAAACATTGACCCACCAAAGACCCCTCTTGCTTTTATGAAACCTCGCCCTCCTACGCCTTCTTCGATCCCCTCAAAGCTCACTGTCAACTTCGTACTTCCGTACTCTTCTGAGCTCGCTAACAAAGAGGTAAATGCATTTTAATTGTGGAAATTTTAACGAACCCTTTTGGTTTTTTGTCGCCATTTTGGATGATTTGATCTGGGTATTGATTGGATTGCTTTTTTTCCCTACCTTATTTTGTATAAATTTGCTCGGCTAAGACGGATAAATTTACTTAAATTAATCAAATAAAGGACCTATTTATTTTTGTTCATCATTTTGATTGATTTTATCTGGGTTTTGCTTGGATTGTTTGTTTAAGTCTTCTTTTGTTTGCATTTAGGCTAAAACAAAGTGGCAATCTGATGTTGCCCTATTGGTTGTTTTTGAAGCATATATTGTATGGTGAACCTTAAATAGTTTGGTTTTGAAGTTTGAACAATGCTGTATCTGTCTTGTCTCGATTTATTATTGTCTAGGTTTTATTGATTTTGTTAAATAAAAAATACTTTGTGGTATTCATTGACTTATTTTGGTCTTATCTCACCGGGTTTGTTTTTACCATATTATCTGATGATGTCTGGAGTAGGTCATTGTAATCCATTGTTAGTGGTTTTAGTTAGCTTATTGTTACCAATGACGACGATGATGTTGACGATTAAGCAGCTTTTGTTTTTGTGCTTGTAATTATATATCCGTAAATTTATGTACCCACGAAATGGGATGTGATTAGGATTCTGAAGATTTTTTGGTTCGTCATTGTTGCTAGCTGTAAAATTCTTAATATTTGAAGCATTGATTAGTGGTTTTTCTTTTCTGTGTTATTTGAAATATCTTACTAAGTTCTAATCATAGTTAGAGGAATCAATCTTATAAGGTATAGCAACTCTCCAAAAGTCTGAAATTCATGCTTTCCATAGCATATACTAATAAATAGCAAACTATCTAGTATCTGCCATTCATTAATAGTAATTGTATTTTTAATTCACTTTGTGTAAGTATCTGGAGGTGCAAGAAGAGTAGCTTCCGATTTTTACACCTATATCTCTAAGTTATACCCTTAACCATTAGAAAATTAAGTGCTTGTTGCGATTTTTAATTTATTGTTTGTCCATTGAATTGAAATGGATGAAGCATTCAATCTTTAATATCAACCTCATACAGTTTACCGGTTTCCATTTTGTTGAGTTGTCACATTCTCGCTAGTTACTTCTAACAGGTTGTTGGGTCTAATATTTGCAGGTTGGAAAATAAATTCACTAAGTTTCAAGATTCTAAGTCCTTGTTTGGGCAGTTAATTGAAAGATTTTATAATCTTTCTTCTTTTTTTATGAGTATTTATGCCATATATTGTCAATTTATACATACATACGTAGATACATGCAAACCTTACTGTTACAAATACGAAACCTTATATATAGGGTAAACGGCATATGATGTTGACCTTATATGAGCCATATGCTTATCTAATGCCCACTTATTCAAAACTATGTAGTTTAGGTTTAAAAAATACTAGTTTTTTTTTTGTTATGTGTACTCTCTCTCTCCCCTCCTACACGTTCTCCTTCAGCAGTTCAAGAGATCAGCTTACTAAATTAAGTTTATAGTTGAGCCATTGCCTATTATTTTGAACGTTGCAAGATGAGTTGGCTGGAAATAGTGCTATAGCTAATGTGGCCCTGGATCATCCCTATATATATATTCCCTCCGCCCTCAAAAGAATTGCCTAAAGTTTTTTTTTTTTTCTCAAAAGAATAGCAATAAGTACATAAAGTAAAGAGCAAGGTATGTCATTTAGTGGGGTCTCTACTAGTATAAAAAAAGGACTCGTAACTTTATGTAATCTTGTTGAACCACTAAGGATAAATTTGAAACTTTTTCTACTCTTTTTCCTCTACTTTATTTTTCTTAATTTGTGTGAAAAAATATACGTAGGACATGCTTTTGAGGATGGAGGGAGTATATATTAAGTACTCATGTATATGTAACAAACGTCAAAAGGGTAAGCCGAGCTTGTACATGTGGACTTTACCAAATACACAGTGGCCCAACGAACCCAAAAGCAAGAAACGTACCAAACAAAACCATCTCAACTTATGAGGCTAAAGTCCGCAAAAAAATCAGCAAAAGATTCTATAGAGCCTGGAAAGATTATTATGCAAAAAAAATAGGAAGCTCAAAATAAAGTAAAAGTCAGGAAAATCTAATATGAACCAGTCCTCCCCAAAATATCTACACTTTCTCTCTATCAAAGCTCAAAATAAAGTAAAAGTCAATATGAACGATGGAGTGCTCCTCGCCAAAATATCTACAGTGTTTCTCTATCCAAATAAGCCACCACAAGTAATGGAGCATCATATCCCAAATGCTATAACTATATATGCTCGTGGAACTGTGTCATTCAGGTTTATAAATTATACAAAAATGGTGCCGTTATAGAGTTATGTATATTTTGTATGCAATTAAGACTGGGATTTCAAAAATGTTTTGATAGGTTAAGACGTGTATCAACTCCTTTATCTGCATATGGCTGAGTTCATTGTCTGTAGTCTGTACTATGCATGGTATAATATTGTCAGTAGATCTCTTTTTAGAAATATCTGTTTCGAATTATTTGTTTGCCAGGCACCATGATGACTTGTGAACTACTGTAGTTGCATTCATTGTGGAAATAGTGAGTGCATGAATCAATGTAGCAATAAATTCGAGCAAGAGCTTTGCAATGTACTGTTTACATGCTTATTAGTTCTTATGGTCTTCTATTGGAGCTGTTAATCATTTTTCATTATATCCGTGCTTTAGTTTGTTGTAAGACAGGTAAATGGGAAAGATGCATTAAAAATTTTCCATATATTTAGCATAGATAATCTGATTCAATTCCCTTTATCCTGTTTTAGGAAGAAAAAGGTTGAGGCACTATATATTACCTTTTGCTTTCCTAATTAGTTTTCCATTTTCCATCATGTACATATCTATTAAAAATTGAAAGCTTGTATTGAAGATGTTCTTTGTTTAAATATTGTCTCTCTCTTTGGCATGGCTTTCCTGGTAGTAAATGGTTGACATTCTTCGGTGCTTGGTATTTAGTTTTTTCTTCAAGGAATAGAGACTAATAGCAGAAACTGTTTTTGAAATCATCTTATTTGACTTTTTGATCTCTTGGGGGCAAGTGAAAAAGTATGTTTGACCGTCATCTGTTTTAGTAGTTGATGCGTGGTTTTACAGGTTGATATGGTCATAGTTCCAGCAACAACTGGACAGATGGGTATTCTTCCTGGACATGTGCCGACAATTGCAGAGCTGAAACCCGGTCTCATGTCAGTGCATGAAGGAAGTGATGTGAAAAAGTATTTCATAAGCAGCGGCTTTGCATTCATCCATGCGAACTCTTATGCTGATATAATTGCTGTCGAGGCTGTTCCACTAGATCAAATTGACTCGAACCAGGTCCAGAAGGGGTTGGCTGAATTCACGCAGAAGCTGATCTCAGCCTCAACTGATTTGGAAAAGGCTGAAGCCCAAATTGGAGTGGATGTGCATAGTGCCCTCAACTCTGCTCTTACAGGCTAGTGTATCGGGTTTCTATGCTTCTTGATTTAATAATTGTCTCACTTATTCCTCTTCAGATATTGCCTTGAGGGCTTTAGAGGGCCTTGTTTTGAATATTTTTCGTTCTTGAATTTGTGTATTTGAATGTGAAATGATAAATCAGCTTCCAATAGTGAGTTCATTCTCTTAGCTTGATCTTTTGTAATTGTGGTGGGCTAAAAGTTTGGACCAAATTTATAAAGCATTGCGTTGAAACAACTGCATATTTGCCTTAGGTTTCATGGTTATTCAGTTCTTGTTCAACTGCATATTTGCCTTAGGTTTCATGGTTATTCAGTTCTTGTTTGTTAATTCTTTTTACGGACCAATAAAAGAAATTGAAATAATGCTTTGATTGGTTTCAAATTGTGCTTGTGAAGTGAATTGTAAATTGGATCTCATGAAAGGGAATTTTATTTGTCAATCATCTCCAGCTGATTATTTGAGTGAGAGTTGATTTCCCGAAGGTATTCGGTATTTTTTGTCTTTTATAAACGAGCCGAGCTTGAAGCACGGCTCCGACTTGGTTTATATGCAGCCCTAGTCTCAGTAGATTTCGGAGGATGTATGCACTTTTTTGTTGGTTTATTAGTTTGGACCTGTGTCGGCTTTAGAGTTAACTAGGTTAGGAGGTTGGTTATTTAGTTGCTTGTCTTCCTGGTATGGCTTGTATTTTCCATTACAATTCTTGTCTCTGTCTTTGCTTCTTGAAATTAGATCTAGCTGGGCTCAAGCTTAATATCACACTGATTTTGTTCCACCGGAGAAAGGAGTTGAGTTTAGTAGTAGGGGCTTTACTCTAATTCTAGGCTTTCAAGTTACAATTAACTTAGACATACTTCAATGGATGACTGTGATTAACGTGTAAATCTGTGATTAACGTGTAAATCTATGCGATAACATATGATAAATACGATAATATATGATAAATAAGGACGTAGTCATTCTTAATTTTTACTTATATCATATACACATATTACGATTATAATTTAACTGAAAATTTTCGCAATACATTACTGAAATTTAATAAGTTTATAATATTTGATGCTTTCGATGAATAGTTTGAGTTGTTTAAAAGAATAGCCCGAGTTATAAAGCCCCGAATGGCCACGTGAGAACATGCATGTGACTCAAATCCACACATTTAAGAGTTTACTAATCTTCTTAAAAAAAAAAACAAGAAGAAGAAGATGAGTTTATTAATCACACAATTAATATTCCAACTTGTAAATTTTATTAACAGAGATAAATATAATACAACCTTGTCTACTGCACTACAATATATTTTACAAATAATATAAGTAGGAAATAATTTAGAAATAGCTATTTTTTAATTTTAAGGTCCACTGACTAATATCTCAAAATAAATATCTTAGAAAATACTTAAATAAATATTTAAAACAACGACTTTTGTAAATAAAAAAATAAAAAAAATATTTTGAAACATCACTTAAAATAGCAATATACAAATGATAGTATAATAGTGCTCAGTTTAATTAAAAATGTAGTTAATGAATATTTTAAAAGTTGTATATCATTTTATAATTAAAAATAGGGAATTGATGTTGTCATAAGTTAATTTAATATTTTTATAAAATTAAATAAGATTTATTTATAAAAATATTAAATTTTTAAAAGAAAAGGAGGGAATATTATTATTTTACGTATTAAGCTGACACTACTTTCGGCTTTAGGTCTTCCACTCGAGGGAGGAGACGAGAATTTCTACAGCTTACTACACGCAACCGCCCATTATTGAGGCCCGTCAACTGCAATGCTGTCTTCCCCAAATCTAATCTCCACCGTCCACCTCAAACACCTTCGCCCTCGTAAACGGCGAACCTCCAAAAACGTAGATGAAGAAACTCCCAACTGTCAATTGTCAGCTGCCACGTTTGGGTGTGTAATTATTGGTTGTTACGCTGGTGGCATTTCCATGCTCATCCGCGTGTAAAAGGCACCGCAAATTTGTTGAGCTTAGGCCACAGAGAGACACATTTTGAGTCTGGTCACATGTCATGTGAGATTCTATATTATTGTTTTAGATTAAAATAATATCACATGAAGAATGATATATGATAATATTTTTAAAATATTTAATACTTTTTTTTCGTTTTGTCACAAATATGATAAAGCATTTAATATACCACTATTATTTTTAGGGCCGGAACTATAAAGATATAGACATAACAAAAGTGATTCGGGTTACCAAGGCTTCTTGGCTCAAGTGGTAAAATAACTACTCAAAGACTCTTGAGTCCAAGAGGTCAGGAAACAAAAAAAAAAAAAAGTGGTTCGGGTCTATTCATAATTAAACCATTGAAAGTTGGGTTATTTTGATCCGATTAGTGGAATAAATTTTTTTTATTTTTTTTAAAAATATTTTTAGTCTGATATTGTTTACAAAAAATATGTTAACTTAAAAAATGAATCAAATAGAAAATTAAGAAAAATAAAAAAATATATTATAATACAAAAATATTATGAATATAATATATATATTACTTTTAGTCTTTCTTTTATTCTCTTATCTTTAATATTGATATTATATACATTTATCAATTAATTAATCATAAAATTAGTTACATTTTAATATATATGACTACAAAATATCTATAAAATTATTGATTACTTTATTTTATTTACTAATAATATTAAATGATTATGTAGAAATTATGTGTTATAATTATAAATAATTAGAATTAGTATTTATTTCAAATTATGTGTTATAGTTATAAATATATATATATATATATATATATATATATATGTATTTATTAAAAAAAATTAAATAATAATAATAATACTCAAATGGCCCCCCGGGCGGGCCACGGGCTACAATTTCTCAACTTGCAAAAAGTCTGGGCCGTTTTGGCCTAACACGTTTGGACTTGTCCAGTCTGTTTGCTAGGTCTATGTATATAGTTGAGAGTGTTATGACACCCCTTGAGTTTTGAATATATATATATATAATTAAGAACATGTTTTATATATTTAAATTTTGGTACCTTCTATAAAAATAAAAAAGAATTTAGACTTTATATATTTTATATATCTTTAGCTATGAATATCATCAAAATTAAATTTTAATTTAAAATAAAAAATAATTTTTTATTTTTATATATAATTTTGACGTTTCTAAAATAAAATCTTGATTCCGTACTTAACTGGTTTTCTCTCATTTTAATCATTGTTGTACGTAGCACCGCTAATTGTTCGGTTTTGCTAACGTACGGACATATGATTTATAGCTAGCTCAATTTAAAAAATGATTTTTTTAGAATGTGTCCTAAGGACACATTTTAAACACCGAAAATAATGTATAATAATATTTATTTATATATTTGTATTGAATTCAATACATAAAAAAATAATATACTAATAGATCTCATATATTGAATTTCGTGTAAATATATAAACAAATATAATTTATTTTTATTTTTCACACTTAACATATGCCCTTACATGTGCCAATGCTAAGAGAACCCTTTACAAAAAAACAATGCCGTCGTGGGATGGATGAAGCAAGAAGAGCCGCCGGAGAGAGGAAGGGCAGCTGCCAGTGTGAGTTACGAAGAAAAGGGTGAAATTGATGCGTAATAATTAAGTAGTAACCAGCTTAGGACATAGTTGGAAATATAATCTGTTTAGTTTAAAATTTAAAGACAGTTAGTATTACAAAAATATTGGAGTATTAAAGACTGACTCTTGGGTGACCGGTTTTAGTGATCTGTGCTAACAATCGGTTCAAGATTTTTTATTTTTTTTTTATTTTTAAAGTATTTATAATATTTATTTGATAATTTTTTTATATAATTTAGTGATTTATACATAATTTAAATATATATAAATAACAATGTTATACAAACTGTATAATATTATTATTTACATACATCTAAATTATTAAATTCTATAAGAAAATATTATAAATATTTTATAAATAAAATAAATTTTGGATCAATCGGTAGAACCGATCCTCTAAAAGTACTCGGTATTAAAATAAGTTTTCTTTACTCTCACAATCTCCTCACCTTTAAAACTTTTAAAAGAAAATATATGGAGCATTTTTATTTTAGTTTTCTTTTCTTTTTTCTCTCAAAAAACTCCAAGACACTTTCCAAATTTCATTTTCTTTTCTTCCCTTCTTTAAACTCCAAGACAAGGTGTAAATGTTTTCTTTATTTATTAGCATTTACAGTGTTAACGGTAGTAAAATTTTAAAATTTGATATTTTTACACAAAAAATATGATATTTTGACATAAATATAAATCTCATTTATTATTTATGTGAAAAAAAATTATATATAAATATTATTTTTTGATGTGAAATTATCAATTTCATACAACTTTGTGTATTTAAAAAACTATACACACTGCAACATTTTTAGCACGTTGCACTTGACCTTCAAACATTACATTTACGACTTAAATAACTTATTTTTAGACAAATAAATTTTTTAAATATATTTAAACAATATAAATATTGTGTAATCAAACATGCTCCGAGGAAGAATGGCACACAAATTTATTTTTTATTTATTTTTAATATTCATTCTTCAAAATTCAAAACACTATTGATACTAAAAATATGCTTGAAAGAGTTTAAAAAATAATAAATCTCTTTCCAAAAAATATATATATTTGCCATTCTAAAAATATATTTTTATGTTTGAAAAAAGAGAGATTAATTTCCAAAATTTATTTGACATAACTTAACATAGAACTTGACGTTCAAGTTGGGGCAGAAGAGTACAAGGGAGACGTGGAGAGCTGCCCGATATTAACGGGTAATGGTAGTGGGTAGTGGGCGACAATGACTTTTCAAACAGTGACATTTGTTATTGTCCCAAAATGGGCCCCACCTCTTCATTATTCTTGTTTGTATAGTGGAGGACTTTTTGGCCCACAGAAATGTATTTTATGGGCTGTTGGGCCCACGTCTACTCGACACCTAGGTGAGATGAGAGTGACTAATAACATGAAATTCGGTGATGTTTTTGGGCTCAATTATTATTTAATGTTTTAGTAGATTAATAAGGATGCCACTTGGGGGCTGTGTTAGCCACTTTGGGATTGGCTATTGTACTGGGGTAACATTTGTTCCCAAAATTACAATAGAAAGCACCAAATGTTTTCATAATTTTGTTTTTGCCCAAAAGGACTAGGTCATTCTCCCAATTAGATCCTCTTGCAACTTGGTAAAATTTTACTTGCTTTGTAATGAGTTCAATTAGTTCATGTTGTGGCTTCTTGAGAAGATAATTGACACTAGCAAATCATAAACCAATTAGAAAATCCACCTAGAGGACTATCACCAAGATACTCTTTGATATACAAGTTAGTGGGTGAATTTGATGTGAGCATATATTTATTAATGAATATAGAGGGGTATATTTAGAATGTCTATTAGGAGTGAAAATCTTTTATGATTTTATGGCATAATGGTTGAATTTGTTAAGTATTAATCTTAATTTACTATGTCGAAATCATCTTTATGTAGTTGAAGCGTCTTCATGTGGACACGTCGACTCCATATGAACTAATATTTTTACCAACATCAATTTGTTATACATCTATTTTTTCAAGTATAAAAAATTGTCAATAAAGAAGAACATCAATAAAAAATAAAATTATATATCTTATACTAATTTTACGCTGATTAAAATTTCTCAACGCTGTTATTAAGTATAAGCATTAGAAATATTAATTTAAGTATTTTATTGTTACATTAAACAAGAAGCATCCCAAATCTAGTATTTATGAAAAAGAAAATCTAGGACTTGCAAATTTTTGAACCATACAAAAATTCTTTTAGAAGGGTTTCTTACTTTCTTTGTCTTTTTAGGTTTTCAAAACAAGGGTCCAAGTGAATTAAATTCAAACTTAGTAGGCTAACTTAAATAACGCCAAAGTTCATGGACACGTGAATAACACCTGTAACATGAGGGACCAAATGCGAGAAAACTACCTTCAAGTGTTTGTCAGATTCAATGTACTTCTCCATTGGATTCAGCCCCTAGGTTTATGGGAATCCCCATGGTTTGTCTTTCACTACATAAACAGAAGTAATCTGGTGTAAAAAGGACCATGAAAACACATGGTCCTCCCCTACCAAATCTAAAGTTATGCTTGTTTTATAAAAAAAAAAATCCTAATAAAATCATATTTTGTATATTTTAAAATGACACAAAAAGTGATCATTAAAAATTATTTTACAAATTAATTTCTCAACTTCAAATTCACTAATCAGTTTTCAAGTAACACCATACATTTTTCTGAAATTTTTTGCTTGTAAAACATTTTACTTAAAACAAACATAATTTAGGAATTTCATTAAAAAAAAAACTGATATTTTTACAGAATTTTTGATATTTTTATATAAAAAATATCGTTATAGGTCTATAACGACGATTTTAACCGTCACTATAAATCTATAATAATAATTTATATATTAAAATATTAAAAAATTATATAAAAATACCACTTCTAACAAAAAAAACACCCTCTAAAACACTTGTCATAAGCTAACTGTAGACAAATCTTAACCTGGTCCCTATATCACCTTATTTTTATTTTTCTCTCTCTCCTCTTTTTCTCGGCTCTCCCCCTTTTCACTATATATAATCAGCACTACCCTGGTTGTTTTCCTTCCCACAATCACACCATTTCCCAACTCCTCTTTTCTTCTCTCCCACATCTACACACCAGGCTTATTTCACCCAGCAGGCTTATTTTAGCACCCACCAGGCTTATTTTAGCACCCACCAGATCCATTCTTCAGCTCCAAAGAAACAATGATATCTGCTGGCCTATATTACCCAGTGTGTGAAGAATCCCATTTTCTTGAATCTTGTTTTCTTTGCCATAAACAGCTGGATAACAAAAGTGACATCTTTATGTACAGGTAATTAGTCTCATAACTCAAAATCCCATATTTTGCGCTGTATGTTGCCCAATTTTTTTTCTTCATCTTCTATATAACCAGTCAAATATTTTGTATGTAATTAGCATTAATTTTCATTTTGAATCTTACCCATACCCCCCCCCCCCCCCCCCCTTTTCCCCTTTCCTCAAATTTCAATTAGAAATTATTGTGGATCTCATAGAATCTTGATTATATTTTTTATTCTGATGGGTATTAATTTTTATTGCAGAGGAAATACTCCATTTTGTAGCCAAGAGTGCAGGCAAGAACAAATAGAGATTGATGAATTAAGTGAAAAGAGGTGGAAAGTCTCCTCTTCCAAGAGATCAACACCAAACTCCACCAAGAAATCTGTTGCCTCTAGCAAAGCTGTGCAAACAGGCTCCATTGCTGTGGCCTACTAATTACAAATGATTTTTTTTTATTACTATGAGATATGAAATGAAATACCCACTTCTTCAATTATGAGAAGATCTAAAGGCAAGCAAATCTTGGGTTTGATCTTGATCTGTAAAAAAATTGTGGCCATGAAGAGGGCATAAAATTTATTCCAAAATAAACAAAAGGAATGAGAGTGAAGGGATGTGGGACTTATAAGACTAGGGTCCTTGAGCAGGATGTAATTTGATGTGTAAACTACCTTTCTACTGATCTTTAGAGACTCACCCTTTTGCCTTTTGCACTTTTGGTGTAATGAATAAAATATTCCATGACAAATTTTCCATGGCAGGTTGTAGTTTGAATTTTTTTAACTCAAGGACAGTGGTGTTTGTGGTTCTTCTGATCACCCCAAAATCTGTAGTACTGTATACAAAGAAAAATGATAAATGAAATAAATTTTATATTTGAACTTTACATTGGAGTGCAAATGAAAGTGGATGGCATTTATTGCTTCCCTTATAAAAAAATTATGTTATTTGATTTTTGTTTTTACCAGTAAAAATAAGTAAACACAGAAACATATAGAACAGAACCTACCATCTCCTCTCCTTCCTGAGATGTTTAAACCATTACTGGCCAGGATTACTACCTTCCAACAGACAACTACACTATTGGAACGGTAACATTACCTTTCTCTCTTTCCTCTCTCCTTTATTCTTAATCTCTCATCCACTCCCCCGCCGCACCCAACTTAGATTTAAAAGAACCAGCACTAGCCTAATTTCAAATGAACTTGCAGGTTTCTTATTGGCAAAGAGTCAGTAGGAGAGGGAGAGAAAATTCAGATTCATTTTGCATGTCAATTCAAGCTCTGTGCATTTAGATCCGACGATCAGATCTTAGATGTTTATCGTGAATGTAAATTGGAGTTCAGTTCAGATCAGTGGGCAAAAAATGGTTTTAACCTGTTCTGATGGTGAAGAAGCTAAGAAAATGTTATCACGATCACATAGACAAGAATATAAGGATATGTTCCTTGTTCCATAAAGAAAAAACACAGGCCTCCGACAGAATATTTTCTAATATTACACGTACATATGAACAAAGGACATAGTTTATTTGGCATATTTCACGTTCTAATGGCACATAACTACCAAGCATTGGAAAAAACCTCAACTCCCCAAACAGAGCCATTTAGTACATAACATTTCTGCCCTCAACTGCTATATCATTTCATCGCTTATCCGAAAAAGAAACCATTTCCTTCGAAAAAGACAATCCGTTCACTTGATGAAATATTTAGCTTTCTAAGGTACTTTGGCTCTCTGCATGAGCATAAACCCTCTGTTACTAATCCCACCAACATGTTCACTTAATTTAGCCAAGTGTGCAATTCGCCGTTTTGCTGATTCTGATACTCCCATTTGCTTCTGTGTTTTGTTCAGCTCTACTGGTTCATCTTCAGAAAACTCAAAGATTTTGTTAGAGGGGCTACCTTCATCTGAAACTTGAATAATTTGTTTCAAACTTTCCACCACTTGACTCATCGTTGGTCGATACTTTGCACTTTTCGCCAAACAACTATCAGCTAATCTGGCAATTTTTCGAGCCGCAGTAAGGGAGTACTGAGTTTCAAGTCTTGGGTCCATTATCATACCAAATTTCTTACTATCAATAGGGAAATGTTTGATCCAGTCCAGAAGATTTTGTTCCGTTTTAGGTCTGTTTCTTTCTAATGACCGTCTGCCAGTTAAGATCTCGTACAATACCACACCAAAACTCCAGACATCACTCTTACTTGTGAGATGTCCTGTTTCAATGTAATCTGGTGCAGCATAACCATATGTTCCCATAACCTAGAGTCGCGAGAAAAAAGTTCACAAGGTCATTCTTTGAAAAAGAAATCTCTTATATCAAGTTTACTCACCTAAAACATATGCATGTCTACATTAACCTGATAAGTTATGCTGATTTTTACCTATTATTGCAATAATAATATTGCATTTTCCTTGTCCCATATGAATTTTGTATTGCATTTTTTACTTATGCTCAATAAAATTCCAAAATCTAAATCCTAAAATAAAACTTCTAGTCACCCTTAACGTGACTAGTGTAGAGTGAGATTGCTACAAACAAAACGTAGGTGCACACAAATTCACCAGGCATGTGGCCAGGCAGCGAAATATTGAACAAGTGTTTGCTTACCACCGTTGAGACATGAGTATGTCCACCAGTTGGTCCCTCCCTTGCCAGCCCAAAATCTGAAAGCTTTGGTTTGAAATCCTCATCCAATAGCACATTTGATGACTTGAAATCTCGAAATATCACCTAAACAATTACCACAATCAACAATAGGTTAATAAACCTCTGAGGAATTTTTAAAAGCAAAAGATACAGAAATCATTCTACTTTCTCATTGCTTTAACATTAGAATTAGAAACTCAGAACATCAATCAGGATAAAGTTAAACCTGGACTTCCAACTCTTCGTGTAAATAAGTTAATCCTTGAGCTGCTCCCAGCACTATCTGTAATCTCCTTTGCCAAGATAAAGCTAGATATGCCTTGTTGAAAAGATGATCTTCAAGGCTTCTGTTCGGCATGTACTCATATACGAGTAGCCGCTGGATCCCTCTTTCTCCGTCTACAGCGCAGTATCCAATAAGTTTGACAAGATTTGGGTGTTCCACAACACCGAGAAATTGTACTTCAGCCAACCATTGTTTATGACCCTATAGAGATAATACGACAACATTATGATAATCACTTACTGTATTTTAAGATTGAATGGATATTTCTACAGGAAATCAGTAAAAGTACACCGTACACGATAAACACAAATTGCATACAGATGTAGGTATTCATGCAGAACATAAATCACTAATCATTATGAAGTGCATCTAAGAAGCCTACTTAACTGTTACTCCTTGTCAAAAAAGGATCGAAGATGGTGACATTGATTAGGTTGATTTCTACTGATGCTCTCCTATTATAATTGTATTACTGTGGTTTACATGCAAGTTATGTTTGACAACTCAATTTCAAGCCTTATGATTGGAATTGAGCGCAAAATTTTAACAAAATTCCGATTCCATGGAATTGCCAACATGCTTTTAGTTCTAATTTCAAAGTTAGGAATTGAATTTCCGAACATAGCGGTGGATTAAAATGTGATGTACTCAAATACCATCTCGCAACAATTCTCTTAATCAGCTTTATTTATTTTTTAAGATATATGTTCTTTAGTATTTTAAACAAGTTTTTTCACTAAATATTGACACGACCATACAAACTCACTTCTAAATTTTTTAATAAAATAAAAGAGGGACAGAGACAGAGAGAGGCAAACACACACACAAGAGAGAGAAATAGAGAAACCTAAAAAGTTACCTATAAGAAATTGTTACCAGATGACAATGTCAATTAAATAAAAAGGCAAATTAATTTTTTGACCTTAAAATCATAAAAATCAATTACTAACTTCAAGGATAGGTGTCACTTCAGGAATACCTGAGTGTATTTATTACTGGTCTAAAGATTATCAGTTATGGTGGCTTCTTTAAACAAGTTTGTCAATAATTTTTATTAGTTTGAAAAACTTTCTTCCTATAAAGGAGTAGCATGTGCTTTGCCTAAAGCATATAGATATCACTTAAACAACTCACTCCAAACGAAAATATTGCTGCTATAAAGTTGAAGCAGATTTCAGTTCTAATTAGCAGTGAACAGAACAATCCTAAGACAGTCGCACATTAAAGTGTCCTATTTGATAACATTCAAAAGTTAAAAGCTCATGTTTGATAACATGTAGTAACTGATGCACGGAACAAAAGTATATGTAGATGGAAGCAAATCTAACCAACTAGAACTCAACAAAACCTAAGACTCAAAGTATATATTTTTCATATTATATACTTTCCAAAACATCAGGGAATTTTATATCTTATGCACAATCAAACAACGTTTTATATCTTATGCAGAATCTAACAAGATTTCTCATATTATATACACAAAAGTAACATTTTGCGAGTGATTTAACAAAATTTCCAATGGAGATACACCTGAAATCCATCTCTGTTGAGCTGTTTAATAGCAACCACAATCCGGTCACCCTTTCCATCAACAGGTTTGATTGTACCCTTATAAACGCATCCAAATCCGCCTTCCCCAATCTTAAGTAACCTGCTGAAATCATTAGTGGCCTGCCTCAACTCTGAGAACGAAAATTCTCGCAAGTTCTGAACCTTCTCTTCATACATTTCCAGTATGCCACGCGGTGAAGTGGTTGAACCTGAAGACTTAATCACCCTCTCAGCATTCGAAACATTGGATTTGCTTAAATTGCTTTGGTTTTTCAACATAGGTGCTGATCTTTGTTCCCTACTTCTACTTTTATCCTTAAAGTAATGAAAACACTTCATTTTTTTTCTTTTCTTCTCCAAATTATACAAAATAGGCTTTAAAAACTTAACAATGAGCTTTATGTCTTGGCATTGAACTCCTGAGGAAAATGAGACAAACTCAATCAACAACCAATCAAGAATCAGTAGAACACACAAATATGTAAGAGAGATAATAGGAACCCAGATATAAACGGAGAGAATTTGATAGAACTGATGAAATTTAAGCAAATTTGTAGAAGAAAACAAAAAGGGTGGAACTAAAAAACAAGATAGAAACAGAACGATCAAACACCAGATGGAAATTGAATAGAGAAGTAAAATAAAGGTTGAAATCAAATATACCCAAATGAGAAAAAAACATGTAATTCAAGGTGGCAGCTTGGAAATTGTAGAAAATTAGATTAAACCCAAAGAGAAAGTGAAAGTAAAAAACAAACAAGAAAGAGTACTTACAAATTATGCATAGCAAATACAGATGAAGATAAGGTGATGAATCAATGGGTTCATAAAGAGGCTCATAAATATCTTTCATCGTCTCCCTTTTTTCGTTCAACCGCTTGGACTTTCACAGAGTTTCAACGCGGCTAAGAAGGAAGACAAAAACCTTACAAATATGAATTCCCTTTTCTTTTGGCTTGTCCATTTTTCTGGTTTTGGTGATTATATGTACTTTCTACACTCCATCTCTTTCTTTCTTTCTTTCTTGCTGTATTGCTTTTTCTGAAAAAATATACCAAAAAATTGTTCACGGGCCTATGTTAATATGGGTACCAGTTGTACCTGAACCAGAGAGGCAGAGAGAGAGAGAGAGACTTGCCTCTTCGACTGTTGCTTAGGGGATGTGCTTGGTTGCCTTTTCGACTGTTGCTCACGGGATGTGCTTGGTTGGCCATGTGACCTACCAACCAGCACAGAATTTCTAATTTAAATTAGACTGTTTAATCTAATTGTTAAATGAATTCAAGTGTTAGGTTCCCTTAAATTCCTAGTACTTCATTTTTCAATTATTAATCTTAATCATATTTTTCGTTAATAAATTATGACATAGCTCGCAATAATAATTATATTATTAAAATAAATAACAAGTGTCACTCAAAAATTAAAGTATAACTAAAATGAATACAAAAATATTATTAAATGTATATATATGTTATTCTAATGAGTGATTATTGATCATTTAAATAATGGGATTAATAGAAACAAATTCTAAAAGAAAATTAAGTCGGTGCTCGTGGTAATTGATCATTGTACTAGATTATCCCTGGATTACATGAGTGGGTCCTATTCAAAAAAATTATAATATATATATATATATATATATATATATATATATATATATAAGTATTAATTAACCGTAATTGATTGTTATGACTATTGTTTCGACAATTCAAAATTAATTTAAAAAAATCTTGTCGCTGGAGTCTCTAGCGACAGGGACTTTAACAACAAAAATGTTTCATGTATTGATTGTCGAAATAATAACTCAACAACCGATTACTATGAATACGATCTATATATATATATATATATATATATATATATATTTCCATTATGCAATTTGCAACCAAATTCTTATTAATAGAATATTAGAATGACATGTAACTAATGAGTTTATCATTCAGTTATAAATATAATTAGGAAATTAATATTTTTACAGGTTAATTTGATATTTTCGCAATATTAAATGGGACCTACTTGCGAAAATATCAAATTAACTTCTAAAAATATCAATTCTCATATGGAATTAATACTTTCACAAGTTAATTTGATATTTTCGTAAAATCAAATGAAATTCACTTATAAAAATATTAAATTAATTTATAAAAATATTAATTTCTTATAATTACTAGTTTTGTTGTTTTGTGTATGTAATAGTTACATAAAATACAAAAAATGCATAATTATATTTGTACAAAATTGACCATTTTTTCAATTAAAAGATCCAACAAAAAGCCTTCATTCTTTTTTTTTTTTTTGAGCAAAGTATATACATATAGGGAGAGGGACTTGATGGTGTGACATAACTAATTCTGAGTAATTATTAGGTTGGGAGTGGACTTGGACTTAGACTTTGCTAATCAGTTTTTTTTTTTTTATACCAATGGCATATGTCTCAAATATTTATTTATTTTTAAGGTGAAGGACAGTTGACTGTAGCTGTACAAAATTCTTGTCATCCTCCAAAGTCCAACCCTATTATTTGTATTTTTCATACAAGACAGGCAGACACTGGGACATAAATTAGATCGTCTTATGGTCTTTAGTAGTTTAGATATAAATTAATTTGCTTATTATTAGAGGCAGTTGGAATGGCTTTATATATATATATATATATATATATATATATATATATAGAGAGAGAGAGAGAGAGAGAGAGAGAGAGAATTTATAACATGATGTTGTTATAGATTAACTCATATATAACAACCCAAAAATACATTAAAAATGTCATTATCACTATAGACTCTAGGGACAAAGACTCTCACAATAAAAATATTTCTTTATATTGATTATCGAAATAGTAGTCCAACAACCGATTATTGTAAATACGGTCTCTATATATATGTGTGTGTGTATGCAACATTTTCATTTTAATTTATGATGTCTACATTCATAAATAAATAAAATTTATTTTTTTGAAATAATATTAGAAGAATTGATGAAAGAGGAGCATGATTAAAGTTTTATAGTTAAAACTAGATCCTTTATCAAAAAGGGTAAAGAAGTGTGATCATATTGACATCCAATGAATTAAATATGGATTTTTCAAATTAAAAAGTTCAATGGCTTGTTAAGCAAGTGATGTGGTTGGTTTCAAATGCTCAAATTAGGATACCTATCATTTTTCACATATTTTTTAATTTTTTTCGATATACATTTAACGGCATAAATATTTTTTTAACGACACTTTTAGTGACATAATTATTTGGGTCAAATTTTATTATTTCGCTAATTATTACGACGATTTTTATTTTGTCGCTAAATATAATATTTATGTCACTAAATATGTATTGAGAGAAATTAAAAAATAGGTATAATGGAGGAGATCTCAGTCAATTTCAAATGCTTATTCATGATTTTTTTTTTGAAAACGTGTGTGTTTAACATAACAAAAGAAAAGTTTTGGGAGTTAAAAACAATATTAAGAAATGCTACAAAAACCCTTAATTTTTATAGATATTATTTAAACTTATACACTTACTACAATATGTTTATAACTATTACAAAATTCAAATTATTTGTATTTTACATAAAAGCACTTGTTCAGAGAACTATAACAAGTTTTCTACCTAATGGGGCATTAAGCAAGTCAAGTAATTGGCATAAAATGACACTTTTAGTGTCATTTTGTTCTCTTTTTTAAGCACAAAATGTCCTAATATATTTAAATCGAATTCTTTTAATTTTTTCAATTAAGGACAAGTTTTTTTTTTTATATATAGACTAACTTTTTTTTGAAGCTCCATTTTGGGAGTACAAATATAATTTCGTGATCAAATACACTATCACTATTATAATATCAACCAATCAAACTTTATAAAGGAGGAAAAAATAAACCCACAAATAAGCATAAAAAGGAAACAAATTTTCATAAAAAAAGAAAATTATTACAATATTAATAATCAATCAAACTTCATAGAGGAGGAAAAAACAAACCTACAAATAAACATAAAAAGAAAATAAACTTTCATAAACAAGAAAATAAACTCATCTCTAAAATAAGAATTGAACCTCAAATATAAAAGTAACAATACTTCAATCATAACCATTAAATTAAGAACTCATCAACTAACTAATGTAAACTAGCGAAATTTTGTACATTTCATGCAACTAAGTAACGTAAACTCAGATGAGTTAATTTATGAGTCTTTTTATATATTGCGATAAATTTGTGTTAAAATACAATTGTAAAACATATCAATAAGAAAATTTCACTTATTACATATCTGTTCAAATGATTGAGATTACCACTGATACTTATTTATGTAACTGACAATAAAAAATTTGACGTAAACATTCGTAATATATATCTTTTTTTCTTAATTTAGTTGAATAATATTTTTACAATAAATTCTCCAACTTTCTAATAGAATGACGAAAATGTGCATGTGCCTTTTCTTCTTCACAATGTAGTGTTTTGGTTCATCATTGCATCTTAAAGGAAACGTCACAAGTTTTGAAGGAAGTTAAGTCACCATTGTATATCACCCCAACGTCACAAGTTTTGAAGAAAGAAGGTGAATTTTAATGGCAATTATATGTATCTAGGTCACAAGTGTTGCACTTGTTGAATGTCAACATTGTAAGGAAAGGAATTAATGTGCTGTGTGGATCATTAATACGCTTCTCTTTATTTTAATTTTTTGTTTTTTGATTAAAAAACTTGGAGCTTAATGTTTCTCCATAAAAGATTTTTTTTTAATGTATATGTAAGTATCTACTCAACGACTTTTATTTTAATTTAATCGAAGTGAACTGAAAATAAATCCTTTATAAACGAATAAGAATAAAGAAGGCACTTCACATCACATAAGCTTATAATATTGGAGTTATAACATAGAAATTAACATATCATCAAAAAGAGATACTAAAAAATAAATTTATACTTTAGGATTTAGAAGTCAAAAGAATACATTTTTACATAACTATACAAAATATAAAAAAATGTATAATTATACGTATAAATTATTCCAAAGATTTAATGGCCATTGGTGGCACACCAAGAGGGGAATCAAGTTGCACAATATCCCAAGTAAATTGAGATCCCGTTCAGAACATTTTTTTTTCAGGGTACCATATTGCGTCTAAATGGGAAGAATATATATGGACATTTGGCACATGCAAGAACTTCAATGCACCATAAAACTTCATCTCCAAGAATCTTGGACTCCCAGTCTTGATCTTCATGATCTTTTCATATGTGGATGCGACACAAATACCAATTATTAGGACTGATTTTTACATTGTTCAATCAACTTAAAAGGGATACAATTCCCAAAGGAAGTGCTTTAACATCAATATTTTTTATTTTGATGGATATATACACAAATAAAACGTAATGTTTCGCACGATCCAACTCTCTCACATGATTATATGACTTATTTATTATTAATGCGTCATAATCTGCTATTTAAGAGAATAAAATCTTGTAAACATATTGTTTTTATTCATGAATTGAAATATCAATCTCGTGTGATTGACACAAAAAATTATTTGTTGTTACAGGTAATTCACTATGGCAATGGCCCGAAATCTTGTAATTTTGATTTTTTTTGAAAAATTTAGAATTTTATTACTCAAAATTACAAAGTTCTAAATTATTTTTCGAAAAAGAATTTCGTGGACCTCAACGAGAGCTAGAAATTAACCATTTTTCAAGTCATTTATACACTAGTTTGAACAATATTGACTTTCTTAAATGGTTGGATGTTCATTGTTTTGAGAGGCTGAATATTGAAAATGGACTGATATTAGATAATTGTCCGGGCAGGCCCATCCATTTACTTCTTATACATTATGCCCATCAATTTTTCTTCATGGGCCTTTATCATCCTCCTTAGTGATGATGATCTGACAATTTATAGATAATTTGGTGAGGCAGGCAGGTGGCTCACTAAACTATTTTTTAACATTTAACTCTTTAAAGTTTATATTTTTCATATATTACCGTTAAATTCAATAATATCCTCTAAGTTAAAATTTTAATTCTTAAAATTAATATATTATATAATAATATAACATACACACAATCCGTTTGTCCAACCCCTAGTATACTTTCATGCGAAAATATTAATCCTATTATTCTTTAAAAAAATAGGTCACATGCCCCACTTCTTGTCAAATATTAACCACGAGACATATAGTAAATATTTAAACGGAAGTCTCCATTTTCATATGATTTAAATATTTTTATAATTAATATTTTATGAGAGTAATAAGTGTTGTTAAAATAATTATCAAAGAGTCATTAAATATATATTAATTTGACAACGTTAGGGGTGAAAATGATCCCGAATCGAGTTGAACAATTTTTTAATAAGATTATACTCTAAACTTTTTAAAGATACTCGGATTCATATTTGAATTTGAATACAATTTTACAATATTTACTCAAATTCAAATTCGACTTGTTTTATTGTATTCGAAGCAACTCGTTTTTTAGTTTAATTACTTGCGAGCATTTAAGACATACGTGAATCATGACTGAATCGTTTATATTATGATAATGTATATAAAATGAACTTAATCAACTATTTGGAATACTTTAAATTTTAATTATTTAAATTAGATCTCGAGTCTTGCAAACAAAATTAATGAGATAATATTATCATTTTTGAATCAATTGATGAACATGTACATAAAACATAAAATTCCCCCTTTCACTTCTCAAAGTATGTGGAAGATTTAATTGCTAAATACTGTACATATTAAATAAATTGAATATACTCGATATTGTATACGAGTAAAAAGTAACAAACTTGTATCGAGTATGAATCATTGAGATAAGAAAAATTCAATACTTTAAATGAATAAACAATAAATAACTCATATAAGTGTTTAAGTATCAAAATAAATTCAAATTCAATTCGCTTAAGAATTATTTCCAGCCCTCAGTCAACATAATCTCTTTTCCAATAATATCAACAACCTTATAAAATTATAAAACAAAATTGATAATCAGAAATGTAAATCCAACCTAAATACAATAACCAAATTTTGATTGAACCAATGGCGCGAGAGTAAAGGAACCCTTTAACTTGGATCTCCTAAAAAACAAACCTTTTGACCACCTTGCAAATATGTTTGCTAAAATATTCTTAAATATTTTTGAAACTTATATTAAAAAAAAAATAATTTATATATTTTCTCTCTCCTTACAAGTTAACATTGTATTTGTGACTTTAAAGAGAAAAGAAAAAAAATGTATTTAAAATTTTTAAGAGAAAAGAGAATAAAAAAAAACTTTTTTTCCCTTTGTATTTGTGAGTTTTGGAAGAAAATTTTAACTTCAAATAACATATTACTATTTTACCCCTGTAAGATTAAAATTTAAAAATTATTAGAAGGATAGTTTTGATATTTTAATATATAATTTACTTTTAAATCTTTTAAACTTTTTTTTAAAAAATTGAATTTCTTTTTTTTTAAAAATCTCTTTTTTTTTTCTCTTATCTAAAAATTGCAAACTAAGAGATTATATTTTGAAAAATTATAGATTTATCTATTTTTATTTTTATTTTTTTACCCGTATATAAAATAAATAAGTGTAATTTATTTATTTAAGTTAAAAATAAAATAAAGTAAGATCATATTTATTTATTATATAAAAATAATAATAATAAGTATAGAAAGAGTCTTTTATTTTATTTTTTTTAAAATTTCCTTCGCTTACCTTTTTTTGTTCTCCATTTTGAAACAAAAGTGGAAATCTCTCTCTCTACCTCTTTCTCTCTCCTACCATTACACATAAACACAAATCCATTCAGGCTCGCTCTTCGTCTCTGGTTCTTCTTCTATACTTCCCAGTGTCCTCATGGTTCCCGGCAATCGATACACTTTTCCCCTTTATAAAAACCTTAATTTCAATTTCTTTATTTGATATCTCTTCACTCTATTCACTCTCCAGGTGTCCACAAAGATCAAACCTTTAATCCATACAAAACAAAGCTTCCATTTCATGTTAATCAAAGCGATTTTGTTTTCAATAAGACCAAATTTGTGGCTTGATTGTGTTTCAATATTGTGATTTGATCGGTTGGATCTGTGTTTTTTTTCCGATTAAAATTTTAATATAAAGTTGGGACGTAGGGTTTGGATTTATGTCCTTCAATCAATCAAGGACCGAGAAAAGTGAGACTCCACAGTACAGAAAAACAGGTCGATTCGGTAGCTCTGGTTTGCAAAGGAACTACTCCGGCGGGAAGGGTGGCGGTGGCGGCGGCATCGCCCCTCCACCTTCTTCCTCCTCCAACAATTCATCGCTTTCGTCTAATCAGAGGTAAATTAGGGTGTGTGATTTGTTGTTAAATATATGTTTATTTTTATGATAGGTACGGTAAAAAGATTATTTGGGAATTAGGGTTGGTTAATTATTATATTCTGTTTTAGGTAATGGACTGTTTTTTATGGGTTTTTTTAGCATTAAGAAATCTAATAACGCACAAGGAGGGCAACCTAGGGTCAGCAGTGGGAGTGCAAGTTCGGATTCTAATAATGCTGCTTCTTCAGCCCGTGGTGTACAAAATGGTGCCCCTGCACAACCACCACCTCCATTACATGGTACCTGTTCAATTTTTCCTTTTTTTTTCTTCTTTAAATTGTAATTTTCTCTTAAAGTATATGGATAAAAGCTATGACAATGTGACAGGTCCTTAAATTGTAATCACAAGTTTTACATAGTAGGTGATACAAGGGATTTTTAGGATTTTGTTTTCTCTGCAGAGTCATATAAGGGTGTCATTTTTTGTTATAACTGTTGTAGGAGCATCTGATGCACCAGCCACAGGTGGTACTGTCAAGTCAACTGATATATTGACACAGAAAAGCATCCGAGGTGTTCCAAAAGCTCCACCTTCAAATGCTTCTACTATCACTTCCAACACTGTGCCGCCCTCAACACCTGCAAAAGGTACATCATTTAGTGTTTTAATATAACATTTAAAATGTTCAATATACATAGAAATCGTTACGTCAGTTGTGTTTCGTAATATGCTAATACTAGTTCCAGATAGCTCAGGTGCAGGAGGATTTTCTCTTCAATTCGGGTCCATAAGTCCTGGTTTTATGAATGTAATGCAGGTATAGTTGCCCTTTTTGCAACACAGAGTGCATGTTATTAGCTCTTGTCAATTGCATGGAGCTTATTATTTTTTAGTCCTTCTATCTTTTATTCCGATTAATAGGATGGATACCCCTTGTATTTGCAGATACCTGCTAGAACTAACTCAGCACCTCCAAATTTGGATGAGCAGAAACGTGACCAGGTTTGTACATTTTTTCCCTTCTTGTAGATGCTGTTTAAAAGTAACTGGCGGCAATTTTTTTAAGCTGCTTGTAATATAGATTAAATATTTGCGTATTTTTCAATAATAATCTTCAGTAAGAAAACCTTTGGTCTTTAAAGTACAATATTGAAAAAAAAATCATTAAAAAAATATGTCTTAGATTGTCCAATCTTAACCTTAAATAGTCAAAAAACAAAAAAAAGTAGTAATCCTTATTTAGGACATTATACATGGATTATTGATGGTGTAGACTTACCTACAAGTGATTCTGGTTCCTGTAACTAAGTTGATCAAGCAGCATGATCCATAATCTTGATACTTCAATCTGCTATGTTTTTGATGGTTCTAAACGAACCCATAAATGTCTTTTGGTCCTTGACTCCCTGTTATGGATATGATTAAATTACTAAGTAGCGATATGTTTTATAAGTTGCCAGAAAGAATGATCCATAATTTTGCTACAGTTGTAATAATTTGTTTGACTTCCTTTCCCCCTGCTTTGTGATTCTCTGTCTGGCAGGCTTGCCATGATTCTTTAAGAGCTGAGCTTACATTGCCAACTCCGTCCATTCCTAAACAACAGTTGCTTACAAAGAATGCTGGTGCCATTGACCAAACTAATGTTGTTGAGGCTCATCCGATGTCCAAAGCAAAAAGAGAGATGCAAGTTTCTGCTGGCCCACCTACAACTCAAACTCAAAAGGCTTCTGTTCATCCTATATCCGGGATTCCTATGCAAGTGCCATATCACCAACCACAAGTTCAGGTTCAATTTGGTGGCCCTAACCCACAATTGCAGTCCCAAGGTATGGCGAATACTTCTTTGCCAATTACCATGCGAATACCCTTACCAATGGGAAATCCATCCCAAGCACAGCAGCAAATATTTCTTCCAGGTCTTCAACCCCATATAATGCAATCTCAGGGGATGATGCATCAGGGACCGATGAATTTCTCATCTCAAATGAGTACCCAGCTACCTCCTCAGGTGGGCAATTTGGGAATTAACAATTCACCTCAGTTCCAGCAACAACAGGCAGGAAAATTTGGCGGTCCTCGTAAGGCTGTCAGAATTACTCATCCACAAACCCGTGAAGAGTTGAGATTAGATGATAAAAGAGCTGATACGTATGCAGATGGTGGGTCTTCGGGTCTGCGGTCGCATCCTAATGTGCCACCTCAGTCCCAACCTATCCCATCTTTTCCACCTCCTCATCATGCAATTAGCTACTACCCTAATTTTTATAATCCGAGTTCACTCTTTTTTCCAGGTGCTAGTTCTGTTCCTTTAACTAGTACCCAAATAACTTCGAGTTCTCAAGCACCAAGGTTTTACAATCAGGTTAGCCAGGTTCTACCTGCTCTTTCTTTCATGAACCCATCTTCTCTTAACTCATTTTCTGTTAATAAAACTGGTGCCTCATTGCATGGCATGGCTGACTCATCAAATTTGGAACATGCTTGTGATCTTCATAATGTAATCTCCTCACATCCTTCAGCTTCGATACAGGTGACGGTGAAGCCAGCGGCTAACCTGCGGGGGGAGAAGGGTGCTGAATCTTCTTTGCCAATGAGCTCACCTGCTGTTGAGAAGGGTGTTCCTAAAATTCTTAGGCCACTTAGGGAAGCTAGCTGCCTTCATAATCAATGGGATTCCGAGAATTTATATGCGAGCTCGTTACAGCAGTCTACGTCTACGCCCGAGCCAAGTAAACCATCTGTTGGAGTTTCAGATTCTGTTGCTCTAGAAAGCCTGACTACCAAATCTTTGTCGTCTGCTTCTCCTGCTCTTGTTGAGCATCCCACATCAGTTACCTCTAGTACTACTGAAGGCACAAGAAGGGAGATGTTTAATAGGTCTGACTCCAATAATGAGCAGAAGAAGCCTGGCAAGAATGGGTATTCCCTGCCACAGAATCAGGTATTACTTTCTTTCTTTTCCTTTTTTTGGAGATCCCTTATTTCACCTGCATTCTACTTGAGCTACAATAATTGGTGAGCATGGGGGCTTAAAGAAGGTTATTCTCAGGTTGGTCAACAGTCTACCTCCAGCTCAACTTCGTCAAACGGTGAACATGTTGAAACTGTGGAGACCATAAAATCTCCTCCTTCGTTGGGTTCAATTGGGTCAGTCCATGATACTACCAGGGAACCGCTGGCAACCTCTGGTGTTATTGCTCCTGCTGCCTCTGATTCAAAAGCAGAGAAACTTGGGAGAGGCAGAGCTTCTGAGTCAATAAAAAAGGTTGGTGCGGATTCTGTTGATATTTCTCTGGAGAATGAAATACCAAAGCCTGAAGCCACTAATGCTAAAGAGGGAGGAGTAATAATGTTTCCTGAAGAGTCTAAAGATGATAGCAGATTTGAAATAACTCCAAAAGCTATTTCCTTTAAATTTTCTGGATCTGTTGATCAAACTGAGAATCCTGTTCTGTCAGTAACAATGACCAGTAGTGAGACGGGATCTTTGGAAACTACAAAGCAGAAGCTGGAAGAAGAACCTGTAGTTTTTTGCAGGGAAGGTGAAGTAGCTTGTGATTTAGCGACGTCCACTTCTGAGGTTGTGGATGCTTTAATTTCTGAGACTAAATCTTTAAATTTTGGTTTACCAACAATCTCTCATGGTGATAGGGCTTCTTCAGCTTCAGATACTTCTATAGGCAGAGGTGATGCTGTGGGTAGTGCAGAATCTTCTACCACAGAATCTGGTATTGTTTATCAGAAGCCGCCTATAGTTTCTATTCCATCTCATTCTGAAGTTACTTCGAGGTGTGAAACTGAAGTTATCGATAGTAATAGTACTGACTTACTTTCTCCACCACCAGGTTCCAAGGATAAACCTTTGCTAGAGCTGAATAGAGCTAAAAATACTCTTTCCAGAGCGAAGAAGAGAAAAGAAGCTTTACAAAAAGCAGATCGTGCTGGTACAACTTCTGATCTTTATATGGCATATAAGGGGCCAGAGGAAATTAAAGACGCTGACACTCCTTCAGAGAGCAGAGAAACTTCCACCATTATTTCTAAGCATTTATCCGCTGATACTTCTCAGGAGGACGTACCAAATGGGAGTAAAACTGAGCCCGATGATTGGGAAGATGCTGCAGACATCTCAACTCCAACACTGGAAACTTCAGATGATGGGAGGCAAGTTGGAGGAGGAATGAAATACCAACATGAGGATGAAAATTCAACGGCCAAAAAGTATTCTAGAGATTTCCTTCTGAAATTTTCAGAACAATGTGCTGATCTTCCTGAGGGTTTTGAGATTACTTCAGATATTGCAGAATTATTGATAGTTTCTAATGGCAACGTTCCTCGTGAATCATACCCCAGTCCAGGAAGAATTATTGACAAGCCAATGGGAGGACCTCGATTGGATCGCCGTGGAAATGGCCTGGGTGATGATGACAAATGGAGTAAGGTTCCTGGTCCTATGGCCCCTGTACGGGACCTGCGGCTGGATATTGGTTATGGGGGTAATGTAGTAGGTTTTCAACCTGGACAAGGAGGCAATTACGGTGTTTTAAGGAACTCACGTGTGCTGTCACCCAATCAGTATGCTGGTGGAATCCTGGCTGGTCCAATTTCCATGGGTCCTCAGGGAGGTGTGCAGAGAAATAGTTCTGATTCTGACAGATGGCAGCGTGCAACTGGTTTTCAGAAGGGTTTAATTCCTTCTCCTCGGACACCGTTACAGGCCATGCATAAAGCTGAGAGAAAGTATGAAGTGGGTAAAATAAATGATGAGGAACAAGCCAAGCAAAGGCAATTGAAAGGTATCCTGAATAAGCTAACTCCCCAAAACTTTGAGAAATTATTTGAGCAAGTCAAGCAAGTAAATATTGACAACGCTCGTACTCTTACTGGTGTGATCTCACAAATATTTGATAAAGCTCTTACGGAACCGACTTTTTGTGAAATGTATGCCAATTTCTGCTATCACCTTGCTGGGGATTTACCTGATATTAATGAAGACAATGAAAAGATTACTTTTAAGAGATTACTTCTGAATAAGTGCCAGGAGGAATTTGAGAGAGGTGAGAGGGAACAAGAAGAAGCTAACCGAGCTGAAGAGGATGGTGAGGCTAAACAGTCTGAAGAAGAAAGAGAGGAGAAGAAAATCCAGGCACGAAGGCGGATGTTGGGTAATATCAGACTTATTGGGGAGTTATACAAGAAGAAGATGTTGACGGAGAGGATTATGCATGAATGCATTAAGAAGCTGTTGGGTCAGTATCAGAATCCTGATGAGGAAGATGTAGAAGCGTTGTGCAAACTAATGAGCACAATTGGAGAGATGATAGATCATTCTAAAGCCAAGGAGCATATGGATGCTTATTTTGAAATGATGACAAAGTTATCTAACAACATGAAACTTTCTTCTAGGGTGAGGTTCATGCTGAGGGATTCTATTGATCTGAGAAAGAATAAATGGCAACAGAGGAGGAAAGTTGAAGGGCCGAAAAAGATCGAGGAAGTTCACAGGGATGCTGCTAATGAACGGCAGGCACAAGCTAATAGGCTGTCTCGTGGACCAAGTATGGGATCATCTTTTAGAAGGGGCCAACAACCCATGGACTTGGCTCCAAGAGGGTCAAATATCTTATCTTCTCCAAATGCGCAGATGGGTGGTTTCCGTGGATTACCCCAACAAGCGCGTGGATATGGCGTTCAAGATGCTCGGTCAGATGAGAGACACTCTTTTGACAACAGGACTATATCTGTTCCATTGCCCCAGAGGCCCCTTGGTGATGATTCTATCACCCTTGGGCCCCAAGGTGGCCTTGCCAGGGGAATGTCTATTAGAGGACAGCCGTCCATGTCAAACAATCCCCTTGTGGATATGCATAGTGCTGACTCCAGAAGAATTACAACTGGGGTGAATGACTACAGTTCTATATCAGAGCGACCTGCTTATGCTTCAAGAGAGGAACTTATTCCGAGATACCTTCCCGATAGGTTTGTCAGTCCAGCTTCTCATGACCAGATGAGCTCACATGACCGGAATATGAGTTATGGAAGCAGGGAAGTTCGGAATCCAGATCATATTTTTGACAGATCTCGGCCAAACACACCACCAACCCGAAGTAGGGAGCCAACTTCGATGGGAAATGGTTCTTCAGAAAAGGTGTGGCTAGAAGAACGTCTGCTAGACATGTCAATGGAAGCTATTAAAGAATTCTACAGGTATAGGAAAGACTTGTTATGACCTTATGTTCTTTGATTTTCCTCTCAATAAGCTTATATTTAATTATCGTTAGATGTTATGCAATAGATTATGGGTGATTGCTAGAAATTAAACTTGTTTGACATTTAGTTGGAAAGTCTGGGGTCATGTGGTGGAATATGAAACTTCTTTTGAGATTGGGGGTAAGTACTTTGATTTTAACGTGTAGGAACAATTTGAAATTTTTGCAACTAAATTCCAGCTAAAGCAAAGCTTGAATGTGAATTGCTGCTTAAAGAGAATTTGGAACTTAGAACACGTGTTATGGGATTCTATATGGGCAGATGATCTGGTTTACAGGGTGGGTAGTAAAATGCATTTGGTTACAGCTAGGAAGGTGGATCCATTGAGTGGCATTTAAAAGGGTGCACAAAACTTCCAATACCAATTGTCCCTGAGCTAGGTACATCATAAAAAATAATTAATTAATTTTATTTTTTTACGAGCAGTCAGTTTGATGGCATTTTAATCTGTTTTTCAGTAAATAAAAAATAGCTAGCATTTGTGGGTGAACCTGGCTTAATGATACAAAAACGAGTTACAGTGGTGTAACAATACAAATAAATTTAAGCCCGGACATAACACTGAGTGTTTGGATGATGGTGGGTAAATAGAGATCCATTATGGGGATTACATTTGTTATTATTTGCGAAGTTATGTATAGTATACCTAATTGGGAATCAGTGGTTTGGTTGTCTAGTTTATGTTCTCTAAAGTTTACTATTTGTGACGTTGCCGAAGAAAAGGGGGTATCAAAGAAGCACGGATACGAGATACAGAGACGACACGATACAGAAATGTCTATACTTCATTATGCAATATAACTGTACACAGATTTTCAGGGATTACATTATCTAACTAGTAGCTTATACTTATCTGTGAATATATTAATCATTTACACATTTATAAACAAGTATGATTATCCTCTACCTAAAGCGTATTCCATATTTAAGTCTGTCCCGTGTCTTTTTTTGTTTGATGTGATGTTCATTTTATTTTATTTTAGCAAGTATACTTTGGGTACTTAAAAGAAACTCATAGATTATCATTAAAAGTCTGTCGGACACACTTTTAACTAGTATTTAAGGTGTGCTTCCTCCGTTATAGAATTGGTGCTATATTTATAAAACACGATGATTTTTAAGCAAAACTTTATTTTTCCCAAACATATTCCTAACATTTGCTAGAAATATAATAGAGGTGGCATGATAGTATTCGGTCTACTTAGAATATAAGTAATAGCATTGTAGGAACTTCACGTTACTTTTTAGTCTAAAACTAGAAATGTATTTCTATTAAACAATTCTTTTTTCAAAATCATGAATAGATAAAAAATTGTCAGACAAAGTATATGAGATCCTGAAAAATTATTATCCAATACAAAATGTCACAATCTTTGAAGTATCTGTGCTTCCTAGGCGAGAATTTAAGTTGGTGTAAAAGTAAATGAAATTGCATACGAGAGTATCTAATCAATTTCCAAATGAGAACTTGATGCACTTTCAGACTGAAAATAGAATAATTAGTGAATGCTTACTAATTGTTTATGTTCTCTGCATATTCTAATTTAAGACAATGAAGGGCAGAAGGAAGGAAAACAGGAGAAGTAAAACTGTATACTTGGAATCACCTTGAACAATCCTTTGGCAACTTTAGTGTGAAGACTCCCTTGAAGAGTGTATTTGCTGCGTTTTTAATTATATAGTTCCTGGGACTGATGATGCAAATATTTGATGTTTTTAATTGTTTTATTTTAGTTGGAGCAAGACTTTTTGTTGAGTTTTGACTGGTGCAACTTCATTCAGTTATGCTTATAGAATGTTTTTTGTTTTTCTGACAAGAACAAGGAAAGCGATTGCCGATTCAGTTTTGCACATCTTAGGTGTAGTGGAAATCTTTCCTTTGTTTTAAATAAAATGGCGTCTCTTCTAATTTTTCATTTGAAGCTCATGTTAATGACAAATATTCCATCAAACCTCAAGATTAGATGAATACGTAGTATAAACAAGTCTTATTTGTCGCAGCTGGACATTACCATAATCAGATTATTGAGAATAGGATTATTTAGAAATATCACGGTTTCTATGCTTTAGCCTAGTGAGTAAAAGTAGGCAAAGTACTGTAGGTTCTGAGATTTTGTGGGAGTAGTAGTATTGGGAGTATGATGCGATTTCTCTATGGCTGTTGGGTTGGTAGAAAAAAGGGGATTATCAGGTCACAAAGTATACTGTATGCTGAAAACTGAGCGGTGAGAAAGAAGGATAAGGAGATGAAGAGAGGAGGGAGGGGGGAGGGGTAGAAGACCAGGCCTCTCAAACCTAGAGAGGTGTCTCACTCATCTTTATAAGTAATAATGTTTGTTTCAGTCTCCTGAAATACAACTATTACTCATCCTTGACACCTTGTGTAGGCTTTACAAGCTTTGGAAAATAAAACAAATTGGGGACCAAGAAAACTTGGAGGCACAAGTGTACTAGAACCTTGATACTCTATAAGCTCACCAAGTCACTTATTCTCAGTCAAATTAAATATCCCGGACTCTAAAACTTAAACTGACTATCAAAGTCATGCTACTACCCAACTGTCAAAAGACCCAAGTACCCTTAGAAAGGAATACAATAAGTAAATGTAGACAAATTTAATACTAAACAAAATCCAGCTCGTAATTTTGCCGTTCAAGCACTCAAGCCCTTGAATCTGGATTTCCTTGTCCCTTGAATAAGAAGTGTACAAATTGGTTGAGTACAGAAAATGGTGTGATTCATCTTTTTTGTTGTTTAACTGAGTTAGATTATTACCTTTTCTGAACTGTCATACATATGTAAAAATATGTAGATTGATGGCAGACATTGCCTTTTTATGATATATGGGATGGATAAAGTAAACTCTTTTTGCATCCATTTTTTTTTCCATTTCATTTCCCCCCCTGAATATTGATCCAGTTTATGTTCTTTATTTCTCAGTGCCAAAGACGAGAATGAAGTTGCTCTCTGTGTCAAAGATCTACATGCTCCCAGTTTTTATCCATCAA